>JAOTQH010010845.1:0-18653 GCA_025631255.1 Cornus kousa | reverse complement strand
TAAATAAAAGAAGAGTTGATTTGCTATGGCAACAAGTTAGGCTAGCCCAACCCAGCCCAGTCCCAACCCAACCTCAACCCGAATCGGGTTGGGTTGGGCTAGCCCGAATTATACCCAACATGAGTTATGGTCAAAATTCAACTTGAATATTTTCCAGCCGGTACGATCGAGTTGACGGGTTTGAGTTTTTTTTTTTTTTTTAAATAATTTTTTTCCTCGAAATTTATATATATTATATTTATTTGATTATATTATTATTAAAAAACAAAAAAAAAAATAGGGCAAATCATTTCAGCCTCCCTTTCTTGACTCTATCTCTCTGCAACTGCAAACTACAAAATCTACAAGAATCAGAAGTTAAAAACCCATATATTTCAGATTTATCTGCAAGAATCAAAAGTTCAAATTTCAGATCTGTCTGTAAGAATCAAATATTCAAAACCCATGTCAGCATATCATTTCAGATTGTTCAAAACCCATATCGGTATTATTAAGGTATGGTATGTTTTCCTATTGTATTATTATATACTCCTACATTCTGTATTATATATATATATATATATATATATTTTCTTCCTTTTCTGTATCCGCGGTGTGATCTGGGAGCTTGATCAAACTTCTCTATTGTGATTGAATATTTAAGGTTTTTGAGTATCTTCTCTCAAGATTGCCCCATCTCTCTTTGCAACTGCTAACTTGTATGTATGGGTTTTGTTTTAATTTTTGGAAGGGACGGCAGCGGCGGTAGATTAGCGGCTGAGGGACGGCCGCGGTGGTGGATCAGCGGCTAAGGGACGGCAGCGGCAGCGGATCAGTTGCTGAGGGACAGCGGCGGTGGCAGAGAGAAAAAGAAAGAGAAAGAAGAGAGAGGAGAGAGAAAGGAGATTATTGTTATTATTATTTTTTTAATTTTAGGTTTTGGATTGAGTTCAGGTTGAGCCCGAGGCCAACCCGAATATGTCTAGGTTTTGACAAAATCCAACCCGAACGTGAGCCTGATTTGTGAATTGTATGTCCAAATTTCAAAATTTCTGGGTTAGGGTTGGGTTGGGTTGGGCTGGGCTAGATTAGCCTGCCCAAGTTGCAGCCCTAGCAACAACCCATCTCCCACCTACATTACAATAAAATGACATTTTCTATAAATGATTTTCTCAAGCGAGTGCGGTAGTTAGTTTCACAGAAAGTCATAACTAACAATGTACAAAATAAATAAATGTTGCAAAGACATATTGGATTGATGATTATGATTATATTAATAATTAATATGTGAGTATCTGTCTAATATGTGAGGTTTAATATATGAGTATCTATCTAATAAAAAAAGTAAAAATGAAAAATAAAATTCACCAAACTTGTTAGAAACTAAAATTAATTAATAATTAAAGTCATAGGATTATTTTCGTGGTTTGCTAAATTTATGTGATTTTAAAAATAGAACAATTTTTTCGGGAAATATTGAACAATGCAGAATCTCGTATTTTAGCTTAATGAAATGGATTCCAACAAACTACACTCTATTTAATGAATGTTTAATTCAATTTTTGAGCCATTCACCATCTAATCAACTTTTTTAGAAGAATAAATAACGGTTTTTCGTTAATGATCACAACGAATCCATATTTTACATATAGAGTATGCAATATTTATATAGGTTAAGTGCAGAAAACTCCCCTGTAATACAGGTTTTGTGCACAAATAGTCTCTATTTTTTTAAAATGTGTATTTCAGTTCATAAAATTTTAAAAAGGTACAAATAAGCCCTTTCGACCACTTTTTGGTCAAAATTGATATAAAGTAAATTTTAAAACCCTAATTTGCCCTTTTCTTTTCCTATGCCGCCTTTTTTTATCAGTTGGGTTTCACCCGTTTAACAATGGGTCTTCTCCATTTTTTTTTTTTTTTTTTTAATACTAAATAATTTTTGTACACGTGTTTTTTTTTTTTTTTTTTTTTTGTCTATTGGGCCTCCTAACCAATCACAGTTGAAAGACATGTGTCTTGTCTAAAATGGTAATTTTACCTTACTTTATATTTTAAATATTATTTCATTTTACTAGCAAGAGGGTATTATAATCTTTTTATGTAGACAGGGGGTATTTGCACCAAATTAGAAGTAAAAGGGTGTTTTATACCACATAGAGACTTTTTTACATTATATTAATAATACAGGGTGTTTTTTTTTTACACTTAACCCTATATGTATATTTGTAATCCTTACTTAAATCTCCCATTATGAAAGGACAGTGCCACACACAACACAAGATCTTCCTTACCATCCTTAATAGATTAAGTCTAAATTAAATTTCTTAATAGTAAGTTAAATTCCTCAATACTTCATAAGTTAAAACCTTACAAGTTGACATAAATTGAACCAATGACTAAACAATCTCCACATAATGTGAATAAAAGAAATGTCAAAAGAAAAAAAAAAAAAGTCGATCATTGATATTTGGTGGTGCTATATTTCGTTGTTGTTTCTTTTCTAGTCTGATTTGTTCCACCTCTTAGCTGGTCATACTGGTGGGTTGCAATGGGGTTGTTTCTTGATTTTTTGGGTGACAGTGGTGGTTTTTTTTTTAGATTTGGATCACTTTTCATCTGGACTGTGATTAACGATGCGTGTTGTTATATTCAAGTCAGATTCTCGGCATCTATAGTCTCCGTTGGAACTGGATCTTGATTGGGGATCCTGTTTGGGAGCTACTGCACTGTCGGTCTTGGTGGTGCGATCGGCGATGGTTTCGTCCACGTTCTCTTTGGTTTGTTTGTTGCAAACTGATCGTTGGTGAGATACCTAATTTGACAGCAGCATTGTTGGCTTGTAGACTTTGTGGGTTAATATGTCCTTGGTAGGTCGGGTTTCTACTGATGTCATGGTTAACGATGGAACAATGTCTTGGGCACAATTTATGTTGCCTTGTGGTGGCAAGAAGCATGGGATAGTTTCATTATTTTGTTTGGCGGTGCTGAAGTACTTACTGGTTGGTACGTTTTCTTATAACGACATGTATTTTATTCAACTCTTATGTGGTTAGGGTAATAGAGCATACTATTTACACCTTTTCATTTGCTAATATTTATTGTTTATCTCTTTACGGTTCGTGTGGCTGGCTTTTTCAACTGTGTATATGACAGCCCGAATTTTAAAGAACCTGGTGCGTCAACGAGAAAATCGAAAACTGACCTGATAACGAGTCTGAAATATGGAAGCAAAAACAAAGGAAGAGGTCAGTAGAGGTAAACAACACCTCAAGGATGACAAGAGAACCTTATAAGGGATTCATAAGACTCACCTTAAAAACGAAAGCAGAAACAAAACTCAAAACGGTCAAAACCCGTTAACCAAAAGTAAAATGGTCATTTCATACGTAACAAGAGCATTTTGACTCTGAACAAATCAATTAAGGTACATGCAACCTAATCTAATTACTACACAACATTTCAAAATGTTTTAAAAACATTGGTCATGAATCCCACAAAACACCCATTCCCGGTTTAAGCAAAATCTGATACTGTCTCACGAAAATATGAATAACTCTCATAAAGATTTGAATCAGAGAATTGAATTGGTACCATTTGAAAGCTGACTCAAAATCCTAAAAGATAGGCTTAATAATTACCCCATTTGGATTAAAAATGAAAGAGATATGGCTATCCGAAGTTGGCATGACAAAGTTGTTCAAGAAAAACTGAAAAGGGAAAGGATCAGGGAGGATCAGCAGGCCGACGACAAGGATCAGCTAGCCAAATCCCCATGTTCAACCAACCAAAATAGCCTGTGAAAACTACAAACTCACTTAAAATGCCAAAAAAGACTATCAGCCGGCTTACAGAAGTTGTGAGCCGATCGATGCACCAAAAAACAATAAAAATGGTCTACTGCAAACTATGAAAACATGGCTCGGTTCAATCCTAATCCTACACATGCATCCCGAGTGTCCCAAAACAAATTTCAAAATATCTTAAGATGCCAAACAAGGTCTCATAACATGGAAAATCATTAAGGATGTGTTTACATGTTTTCGAGCTTAATTAGGTGTCTTGTAGGATTCATGACCAATGTTCTTAGAACCTCTTGAAATGTTATATAATGATTAGATTAGGTTGTATAGACCTCATTTGACTTGTTCAGAGTCAAAATGCTCTTTTTACTTATGAAACGACCATTTTACCCTTGGTTGACAGGTTTTGACCATTTTAACTTTTGTTTCTGCTTTTACCTTTGAGATGAGTCTTGTGACCCCCTTATAAGGTTCTCTTGTCATCCTAGAGGTGTTGTTTACCTCTAGTGACCTATTCCTTTGTTTTTATTTCTGCATTTCGGACTCGTTATCGAGTCAGTTTTTGGTTTACTCGTTCGGGCCGTCACAGTGTAAGTTATGTTTGGCTAACTTTGGAAATCCTATTATGATTGCACTTATGTGTTTTATGCATAATTCACTATATATATCTAGTGTGATCACCCAACGATATATACGTGATATTATGTGTTTCTAGTATATTATGATCCCGTGGTTCGTTTTTGTTTCCACTGTCTTTCCTCCTCTTGTTTTGTCTAAGGTGGTGACGGAGCAAAGCATTATTGAGTAGCTCCGGGGGATGACGTTAACTACGGTGGAGAAGGAACCAATCATTTTATCTGAAGAAGATACGGCTCAGAGTGATCAACTGTGTCAAGCTAATATGTTTGCTAAAATTTGGACGTCTAAAACAATTACTTTAGCAGGGGCCAAATTCACTTTTGGCAAGTTGTTCAATAAACTTTGGTCCAAAGATAAACGCCATGAGCTTATATCTCACATCGTTTATAGGTGTTCAAAGTTGCTGGGAATTTATTTTAACTTATTATTCATGATATTACTGTTCAACAGAGGATTTTGCATGGTTGTCCATGGCTATTTGATGGTCATCTTATGGTTCTTAAAGAGTAGGAGAGGGATTTGCTGCTTTCGGAAGATCCGTTAATGATCCTTCCGTTTTGGGTTCAGATTATATATGTTCATGCGAACCTACTTTCCTAAAAAGTAGGACACAAGATTGCATCTTCGATGGGGAAGTGCTTGAAAGTGGAGTTATGGGATAATGGTATGTTCGATGGTAAGGAGAAGGTGATGGCTGATAGTAAGGTTTTGCGTTTATAGGTTAAGTTGGATCTTACTGAACCTCTTCATCAACATGTTCTGCTAATTAGTCTGTCGAGCTCCGACTCTTAGGCTCAAGTTCGTTATTAAAAATTGACTTCTTTTTGTTATGCCTGTGGTATTATTAGGCATCATTGGAAATCATGTCCGACTGGGATGTCTTTATCTTTGGCAGAAGTTAGAGAGTAAGGGGGTGGCTCAGAGTAGAAGGTTTTATTGGGAAAGATTTATGGCATATGGAGTAGGATTTGGGTGATGCTCGTGGTGAATGAGCCAGTAAAAATTGGCTTTATGTGGAGGAGGGCGACTAGGATGAAAGTGAAGACCTGACTGTATCTAAATCATCTTTTCTTTTACGACAGGTTCCAGTATAGGTTGCTAAATCTCATACTGTGTTTGGGAGTCCTGTGCATGGTCCGGGCCTTAATCACATCTATTCTTTGGCTCCGGCAATTGTTGCATTGTCTAGTGGGGGGTAGACTAGGATTCTTGGTAGGGATGGTCAGGGTGAGGTTTCAATTGGGGTTGTGGACGCACACCTCGTAGAGGTTATGGGCATGAATAGGCGAGGAATGGTGGAGGATTCCTTTCTTTTTGGGATGCAAAATCCTAAGACAAATGGCGAGCTGGTTCCTGGGTCTTCCTCTCAAAGTTATGTGGCTTCAGTCCAAAACGAGGAGTTTATGGACTGTGCTCCGGTTACGTCACCCATTAAAGGCAGGATTTTACCTCTTTAGCATTGGGATAAGATGTTTAAAGAGTGGAAGACGGGTGAAGCTAGAGCAAAAGTGATAAAGGAGCCTCGTTTCGATTTTTCTGCTACCTCTCAGAGTCAAGATTCGTCTCCAATTAAGCGAGGTCACAAGAGAGGACAGTCTAATTCGAGTGGGTCTCAAGGGGATCGAGTTGAGGGTGACAAGAAGTTCAAATCGGTCGGGGGTGGTGTAGGGTCTGATATTGTTGATGTGTACCCTTTAGGTGTTCTAGTGTGTAATCTTTCGACTTCATCTGGAAGGTCCTGGGCACAAGTTGGGGAGTCATTTACTTTGAATTCCTCTCCATCTCAATCTTTTGTAACTCAAATTGCACTGTTGGTGGGGATGGGTCAGTCCAGTGCTTCGGACATCTTTTAAGCTTTAGGATATTATCATAATTGGTGTCATGACCTAGCTTGGTGTTAGGTGTCCTGGGTTGTTTGGTTGTTTTGCTTGTTTCTAGTGGTTCTTTGTGGTTTGCATGTGTTTTGGTGCTTCTTGTTTCTTGTAAAACTATTGGGCGGTTCTTTTGCCAGGGTTAAAAATAATAATGATAAAAATAAAATAAAAATAAATAAATAAATCCTCATTTTTACTTTTTACTTTATATAAGTAATTCCTTCATACTTGATGTAGGAACAATGTAACGATATTATATCTTAAACATTTTTCATTCTATGTTGCACAACCAATGAAGAAACTAAGAAGTAACACTGCAACAACCATCCATCTCTATCTCAATTAAATATAAGTATAAATTTATTTGAATCTTTTTAAATTTGGAGCAAGTTCCACTTGATTCGGTTACGTAACGTTGATATCGATTCCATTACACTGCTATTGCAACTAAAAACATTGATAACGTTGTTGATTTTAGCCCTCTTTTCTATTATTGTTAATACAAATTTAGTTTGTAATTATAAAAAAGTAAAATTGTATAAAAAAATTTTTTGGATTAATATAGCCTACAAAATTGAAAGCATTACAATTGCTAAATCAACAAATAAATATTAGTTAGAACCTTAACAATCAAGACAAACACTCTTGAAATTTTAAAATATTTTTCATTTCATTTCTTTTTTTGCAATTTTCATCTAATCAAAAGAAGCAAAACACTATATCGCAAGTTTTGTGATCGTGTCGAGCATGAACACTTCGGGGATACAACCGCATACCTCAAACCTAGTACTTGATCACTGGGGGTAATTGCTCCCAGCCATTTTTTATTTAAGGATTATATTGGATTATATACTAGTGATTTTACTTTTTTTGAATTACATACTTTTTTTGAATACCTCAAACCTACTGCTCGGTGTTTATTGGATGAGAACCCACCCTTCTTTAAAAAAAAAAAAAAAGAAAAGAAAAAGAAAAATAACCCACCCTTCTTTAAAAAATTAAATAATTAGACACCAAGTAGAGAGAGTATTGCAATATCTTTTTATACAGAAAATTTTTGGTCACGGTAAATATTGCTAGATACAGCGTCCCTGTCGCACTGCTTTCAGAGAGCTCCCCCACTGGTTTCTCTCGCTCTGCGGGTTTATTTCTAGGGTTTCTAGGGTTTAACAATGTCGGATTACTTATCTAACGAGCTGATGATGGAGATTCTGGCAAGACTACCGGTGACAACTCTTCTGCAAGTCAGGTGCGTCTGCAAATCTTGGTGTTCTCTCATCAGTAGCGATAATTTCGTAATCTTTTGCCTCAATCGCACAACTCATTTGAACAACATCAACGACACTCATCAACTTCTCGTTAGGCACTACACTGAACATGACAAACAAGAACATTTTTCCTTGTATCTCGATAACGAAGCACTCACTGAGCACCATTTGAATCTCGAAAGTAGTCCAATTGCAAGAATTTCCCGCTATTTTAACATTATCGGTTCTTGCAATGGCTTGGTATGCCTAATTGATGACATACAGAGCCATGCCGATTTTGTATATTTGTGGAACCCTACCGTTAGGAAATTTGTAGCACTTCCTAGGCCTCGCATTACCTTCCATTCACATGGTCCTCATAGGCGTGCTCTTGGATATGGATTCGATTCGAGAACTAACGACTATAAGGTGGTTAGAATTACTGATATTGATGGTCGCCGTGAGGTTGACATTTACTCCCTCAAACAGGGCTGTTGGAGAAGCATTAGTGTTGCTGGTCACATACCTGATATACAATATGATGCATCTAATGCTTTTCTCAATGGAGCTATACATTGGATTTGTGTAGGGCGTGATTGTCGCAATTATATCGTGTCATTCAATTTGGGCAGTGAGAAATTCTCCTTGATGGAGCTGCCAAGGAGTTTAGGTCAGAGATGGGTAGTACCGGTACATAGGTTGTCCGTTGGAGTGTTTCAAGACTTGCTTTGTGTGTTCCACAATGATAGTGTGGAGGTCAAAGCGTCAATCTGGGTGATGAAAGAATACGGTGTTGTGGAGTCATGGACCAATGTGTTCAATTTTAAAGGTTCTGTGAAAGTTCTTGGCTTGAGGAGGAATGGTGAAGTTCTTTTGACAAAAGATAAGGAGATGTTTTCATTTGACACACAAGCTTAAAAATTCAAGTCTCTTGGGACGGGTGGAGATGGTAGAGGTGCGGCATTAAGAGCTTAGTCTTAATCGATAAAGTAAATGGAGGTTTTGGGGAGCAAGCATGGTCTTCTCAATTACAGGCACTTTAAGAAGTAAGAAACAATTGAAACAGAAGGCAAGATATATGTTCCCAATTATCATTGACTGTTTTATAGCTTACCTTCAGTATTCCTATTAGTTTGTCAATATCAGTCTTGCATCCAAATACCTCTTTTAATTGCTAGTATGAGACTGCTGAGCCTGAGTGGTTATGGTCAATATAAATTTTTGTGGTGATGTATGTATACTAGTAAAGAGTGGGGTTTAGTTCTCTTTGCAATGCTGATCTTATTTGTTACCTCATTTGGTTTCAGTACTTGTTTTTTTATATCATTACTATATTGGACAGGGAATGTTGCTAACGCTTTCTTTAGAGTGATGATGTACTTGACTCGACCAACGGTTCAATTTTTGACTGATATTCAACTCATTTGAGACTTGACCTGAATTATATTCTCTTCTGAATGGGAATGATTTTATGCAATAGAAGTGCCTAGCATGGAAAAAGACGGTCATTTTTGTTTCTTCTATTGCTTCTAGATGCCTTGATGGAAATGTATTTTGTTCATACTTCCCTGCTTTTCTTTTTTCAATGCCCGAGTGGTCATGATCAATATAAATTTCTTTTTTCTTTTTGGAGTAATAGCTATAGTTGCGTTGTTGATCTTATACGTTACTACCTCATTTGGTTTCACTACTTGTTTTCGTATCATTAGCATATTGGTTTCACTACTTTCTTTAGAGCGATGATGTACCTAACTCGACTAATGGTTCATTTGAGCTGATATTCAACTCATATGAGACTTGACCTAAATTATATTCTCTTCCGAATGGGAATGATTTTATATGATAGAAGTGGCTAGCATGGAAAAAGAACAGCCATTTTGTTTATTCCATTGCTTCTATATGCCATGTTGAAAATGTATTTTGTTCACACTCCTGTTCTTTTCTTTTTTAATGCCATTTTCCAGCATTAATTTGTTGTGTGTTCTAATTGGTTGCCGACATTGTTACCTTTTATATATTTCCTGTGGACTTGCATTGCAAATTTGTTTCCCAAATCTTGTAACTAAGCTGCAGTTATTGTTTGCCTTTCATATAAAAAATAAAAAATGCTGAAGGAAGTTATTCTTTTATTGCCATCATTTATCTTGAATTGCGACAAATATTAGCTGCATGTGGAGGTGGACATGTTACATGGTTATACATCAGAGCAGCCTAAATTTGTTATCCTTATTTATTTTACATTTTGTTTGTTAGACATTCCTTTGAACTTAATCAAAATATTGGATTTTATGTGGATTATTCAAACTCAGCTGAAAAGTAGATCGAAAGCTCTAAAAGATGAGCTCAATTTTAGCAATTGGGCAAAAGATTCCAGTTGCTCGAACTCTACAGCATAACATAGTATTTGGCTTCTTCACGGATGAATCCCAGCATTTTCATCCTCAAGGTCCGAAGTTCGCATTCTTTGTTATCGTTCGGTAATCACTCTCTCCTCTAGTCTTCCCCATCTTATATATTGGGACTTTTGAAGCTGAACAAAGAAATTAAGCTTTACAAAAGTGGAGGAAATTTTACATCGGCTTTAGCTTAACTCATTTGGTTACTTAATGAAAAAATGTGCTTGTTGGGCTGAGCTAGTGAAAAAATTGTGCATTTTGACCTTGTAGCAGACGAAGTGTGAGATTCTGGGAATCATCTAAAGGTCTGAAACAATTCAATGGTGCTTCGTCATCATCTTGTTGTAATCTCATATGGATTGAGTCAGCCGCATGAATTCTCTTACAAAGTTTTTCTCTCCGAAAAGAAAGGTGTGGGAAGAGGAGAGAAAAAATAAATTAGGAAAGACAATTAGCATGACATCTGATAAGTCATTTTTCAGACAAACGCATGTAATTTGTCCAAATTAGCGGTACACATGGTCCGATTTAGTTTGGTTTTAGGCTAAAATGGAATTGAACCGTTTCTAATAGTTTTTAAAAAATTGGAACTAGAATTGAATCGGAACTGAACCGTCCTGTGAAAGACCAGTTCAGAAGTTTTTTTTTCTTTTTCTTTTTAATAAAAAAAACTCAATAACTCGGGAATTTGGCTAATCAAAGCAAATATAAGTTTATACAATGCAATAAAAAACATTTCAACTAATAAATAAAATTTATTTGTAATTTAAAAGTAAATGAGCTATTATCCTATATTTGTGAAGCAAATATGAAATTTAAAAGTAAAAAATCATTCGATAGTTTAATTAGTCTTTGTGTGTAGTACGAAAAACATATTGTTTTGTATTTATGTGTAGGTTTATTAATATTGTATTAGATATAATTAGTTTACGGTTTGGTTCAGTTACAAATCAGAATCGTAAACTAACATTCCTTCTTTTTGAACTGGAACCAAATCAAATAATGATTTTGGTATAATTTCTGCCGGTTCTAAGGCACCAACAGTTTTTTGTGCACCCCAGTCCAAACCTCATAAAACCTAATAAAAGATTAGGACCAGACCAATATGCCTTTGACCATTCAAGTGGGCTTGACAGGATTTGGGTTCAGAAAATAGAAAGTCCAGGAACGACTCTTCTAGGTTTGGAAAAAAATAAATAAATAAATAAAGAAGCAAAACATTTACAGACCAATAGAGAGTTTCGCAATATCTTTTTATACCGCGGTAAATACAGCGTCTCTGTCAAGTGTCAACACTATTTTCGGAGAGCTTCCCCTACTGGTTGTTCTCTCTGTGTCTTATTTCTAGGGTTTAACAATGTCGGACTACTTATCTAACGATTTGATGACGGAAATTCTGGCGAGACTACCGGTGAGAACTCTTCTGCAAATCAGGTGCGTCTGCAAATCTTGGTGTTCTCTCGTCAGTAGCGATAATTTCACGACTTTTTTCCTCAATCGCACAACCCATTTGAACAACATCAACAACACTCACCTACTTCTCATTAGGCACTTCACTGAAGATATTCAAGATAATGGGAAACAGGAACGTTTTTCGTTGTATCTCGATAACGAATCACTCACCGAGTACCATTTGAATCTCGAAATTCGTCCAATCACACGAATTCGCCCCTATTTCCGCATTCTTGGTTCTTGCAATGGCTTGGTATGCCTCATCGATTGCCGAACGAGAGATTCTATATGTCTGTGGAACCCTACTATTAGGAAATTAGTAGTACTTCCTGAGATTCGCATTACCTTCGGTTGGCTCCGTTCTTATGGATCTTATGGATATGGATTTGATTCTGCAACTAATGACTATAAGGTGGTTAGAATTGCTTATGTTCATGGTGGTCCTGAGGTTGACATTTACTCCCTCAAGGAGGGCTGTTGGAGACAGATTAGTCCTGCTGGTCACATACCTATAATTCCATTTGGTGCGTCTTATACTTCTGTCAATGGAGCTATCCATTGGCTCTGCGGAGATCGTCGCCCGTGCATTGTGTCATTCAATTTGGGTAGTGAGGAATTCTCCTTGATCGAGCTACCAAGGAGTTTAGGTCAGAGTTTTGTAGTACCAGTACATCGGTTGTCCATTGGAGTGTTTCAAGACTCGCTTTGTGTGCTCCACAATGATTGTGTGTTTCAAGACTCGCTTTTTGTGCTCGACGATGATTTTGTGGAGGAGGGCGTAGCGTCAATCTGGGTGATGAAACAATACGGTGTTGTGGAGTCATGGACCAATGAGTTCAATCTTGATACCTACGGAGATTTTGTAAAAGTTCTTGGCTTGAGGAGGAATGGTGATGTTCTATTGACAAAAGATGATGAGCTGTTTTCCGTTGACATAAATACTGAAAATCTCAAGTCTCTTGGGATCAGTGGAGCATTTTGTGTCAATACTTACACAGAGAGCTTAGTCTTAATCGATAAAGTAAATGGAGGCTTCAGGGAGCCAGCATGGTCTTCTCAATTGCAGGCACTTTAAGAAGTAAGAAACAATCGAAACAGCAGGCAAGATATACGTTCCCAATTATCATTCACTGTTTTTCAGCTTACCTTCAGTATTCCTATTAATAGTATGTCAATATCAGTCTTGCATCAAGATAGCTTCAGTATTCCTATTACTAGTATGTTAATGATACTTTCTTTAGATTGGCGATGTAGTTAACTCGACTAATGGTTCAATTCGTCGCTGATATTTAACTCATTTGAGACTTGACCTAAATTATGTCTACAAGTAAAGAGTGGATTTTAGTTCTCTTGGTGGAGTGATAGCTATATTTGTGATGTTGATTTTATTTGTTACCTCATTTAGAGTGGTGATGTACTCAACTCGGCTAATGGTTAATTTGTGGCTGATATTCAACTCATTTGAGACTTGACCTGGATTATAATCTCTGCTGAATGGGAATGATTTTTCACTTGCATGGAAAAAAAACAGCCATTTTGTTTCTTTCATGGCCTCTAGATGCCTTGTTGAAAATGTACTTTATTCATACTCCCCTGCTTTTCTTTTTTCAATGCCCTGAGTTGGTCATGATTAGTGTGAATTTTGTGGTTATGTATGTCTACAAGTAAAGGGTGTGTTTTACTTCTCTTGGTGGAGTAATAACTATACTTCCGATGATCCGTACATAACAGCAAAGGGAGTCATTTGCTTATCAGTGGTTTCCGGTGATTCACTATTTGCATCTATCACACGCATTGCTTTTATCTCGATAACAAATCAATCACTGAGTACCATTTGAATCTCGAAAGTCGTTCAATCACACGAATTCACCCCTATTTCGACAATCTTGGTTCTTGCAATGGCTTGGTATGCCCAATCGACTGCCTAACGAGCGATGCTGTATATCTATGGAACCCTACTATTAGGAAATTAGTCGTACTTCCTGAGCCTCGCATTCCCCTCTGTTTGCTTGGTTCTTATGGATATGGATTTGATTCCACAACTAATGACTATAAGGTGGTTAGATTTGCTTATGTTTCTGGTGGTCCTGAGGTTGACATTTACTCCTTCAAGGAGGGTTGTTGGAGACAGATCAATACTACTGGTGACATACCTGATGTTCGATTTGATGGATGTAATGCTTTCGTCAATGGAGCTATCCATTGGCTTTCTGGAGTTCATCGCCCGAGCATCGAGTCATTCAAATTGGGTAGTGAGGTATTCTCCTTGATGGAGCTACCAATGAGTCTAGGTCAGAGATGGGGAGAACTACAAAGGATGTCCGTTGGAGTGTTTCAAGACTCACTTTGTGTGTTCTAAATGATTGTTGGGAGGACAAAGCGTCAATATCGGTGATGAAACAATACGGTGTTGGGGAGTCGTGGACCAATGCGTTCAGTCTTGATTTGAAGAAAGGAGGTTCTGTGAAAGTTCTTGGCTTGAGGAGGAACGGTGAAGTTCTTTTGTCAAAACATCAGGAGTTGTTTTGTCAAAACCCACAAACAAATGTAGATTCCGAATTGTCTGTCGAGACATTTGATCAAGAATAATTGCTTCAGCCAACTCACCCGCTTGTGCAGGTTTCATTAATTTCAAATTTTGTAAATGGAAAAAGAGTCATGCATTATGATAAGAATCTTCCAATTTTCTGCTTGACGTACAATTTTATTCTTTTTTTTGTTTTGTTCTTCTTTCTTTCAGATTTTTTACATATGTATATGTTATTTCAAAATGCAGTGGATTACTATTGCAACAGATGGTGGAATTTAGGAACTAATGGGGGCAGCTGCCCCCACTCAACTTTATTATTATTTTAAGTCAGCATTTATATTTTCTTTTTCTTTTCAGTATATACAACCCCTTCCATAGCTTGGACTCATGGGTATCATACTATTGTACAATGCAATTGATCAACTTTTATATCAATATATATGGACATCCACCTGTTGGACACAAATGGGCACCTAGACCATGTTCAATGGAAATGTTTTCAGTGAAATGGAATTCCGAGAAATTGAATCATCGATGCCTACATTCAAATTTTCATTTTATGGTGATTTAATTTCATGGTCGTATTTCATAAATTCTGAGGCTTTCCTTTTTCTTTGTGGCTTGTGGATACTAGCAGGATTTTGGTATATAAAAAGCTTACAGACTCTAGCACGTGTTGAAGCAAAGGAAGTGCTTAGTAGGGAATTTAACAGCTCCAGCGGTTAGAAGGGTTTGATGGCGAGTACTGGTGAAGAAGAGCTTCAGTTGGGAATCATTCTTCAAAAGCTGACCTGATAGAATTGGATAGGTTGCCTCAGTGGCTTGGATTTTGCTGAACATGGTAGAATTTGCTGTTCTTCCAACTGGAGGATCCTTTTTGGAAGGAGTGATAATGCTGAAAGCTGTTCAAATTTTCTTATTTCTTTCTGTTTGTAAAGAGGATGATGTTGAATACTTGCAAAACTTGAACCATGAATATAGCTGCTCTCGCTCTCTTTTGTGTCTACAAATTGGGATTTAATTATTTTTGTTTTAATTTAAGTTCCATTTAAACTCTTGTTGGTTATGTATTTCATGCTTCTGCTTTTTGCTTTACAAAAACCCTATAGTGGAAGATGGTTTTATCTACAGATTCTATGCAGTTTTTCTACAACTTAAATGATTGTACCCACTAAAACTACAAGAGTAATGCATTGTTCACACTTGCGTTATTTTATTTATGCAATTCTTTTTTCTTTTTAAAAAAATAGCAGTACAGATTTGTAAGAATTTTTGTTAGTTTTCTCAACCAAACAGATTTTGGAATCGTTCTTTGAAAACTATTTTGTAGGGGGATTTTCGTAATGAAAAAAACATAACACTATTTTCTGTTTCAATTATCAGGAAACTATTTTCGAAAACTAAGAAGGCTGATCGAAGTTTGGTTTCTTCATGGATGATTCTCAATTTTTAACGCACCATTGATTCAAAATTGTATACCCGAATCCCTGATTCAACTGAACGGTATTTTTCATTATGCCAAGTTTGCATTCTTTGTTATCAATTATTTGATAATCACTCTCTCCTCTGATCTTCTCCGTTTTATGTCAAATTCTTAGATTGGGACCTTTGAGGCCCAAAAAACAAAAGAAATTAAACTTCACGAAGCATGGAGGAAATATGATTTTGGAATTGGTTGAACCTGAACCTACATCGTGCTTGGTGAGCTGAGCTAGTGAAAAAATTGTGCATTTTGACCTTGCAGCCAACGAAGTGACATTGGGATTCTGGAAATCATCTAGAGAGTCTGAAACAATTCAAAGGAGATTCACCATCATCCTTGTCATAAGCCCAATAAAGTAGCCACATGAATTATTTCACAAAGCTTCTCTCTCCAAGAAAGGAGGTGTGGGAAGAGGAGAGTGAAGAAATTGAGGAAGACAATTGGCATGACATCTTACACAAGTGATGATCTAAAGTCATATAAAAGTGGCAAAATCTAAGTCCCAAAGTAAGAATAGGAGCGAGAGCGCCACAAAGCATGAGAGCAAACTAATTTAGAAGAATTATGTGACTCAATGATGATTAAAGATGAAAAGTCATGTTTTTATACGAACATGTGTAATTTGTCCAAACTAAGGTTACACACAATTTGGTTTAGTCAGAGCTTGGTTTAGTCCGTTTTTAGGCTAAATCGGAATCGAACCGAATATAACAGTTTCAACTTTAACTGGAATTGTTGAGGCTTGGAACCAAACCGAACCGTTGACCGGTACGGTTTGATTCTGAACCACGAATTTCTATTTCTTTTTTCTTTTACCTTTCCAAAAAAAAACTCGAAAACTAACTCAAACCACATGTATTTAGCTTATCAAAACAAGTGTAATTTTATACAAATGGGCAATAATAAACCTCACAACTAATAAGTATTTTTTATGTGAGGATTATCGGGAAAAAAAAAAAAAAGTAATAAGTAATTAAAATTTATTTGTAATATAAAAGAAAATAAGATATTATCCTATTTTTGTGAAATAAATATAAAATTTAGAAGTAAAAAATGACAGTAACCTTATTTTTGTGTGTAGTCTAATAAAACATATTGTTGTGTACTTGTCTTGTAATTTTTATCTTTGTGACATATGTTATATTATTATTTGTTAATATTGTAATATATATATTTATATATGTATATTTAGTTTACGGTTTGGTTCCAATGGATTTGTAATATATATGTATATTCCACAGTTCCCCTAATCCAAACCTTAGAAAAGATTAGGACCGGCTAGACCATGCCTATGACTATTCAAGTGGGCTTGACATAACAAGTTGGGTTCAGAAACTAAAACGTCTAGAAACAAAACTTTTCCAGGTTTGAACATTATTGAGGAATGCTAGGAGGTCACGTTTCAACTCATGTGGTAAGTGCAAAATTTGTTGCCACCCTCACCCTCGTATGGTCAAGAAATTGAGCTGAAAAATCTCAGTCAATGACACGGCTTGATTGGCCTATTTTTATTATAACACTTATTACAAATAATACTCTTAATTAAGAATTATTACATATAAATGGTGTTAACGGCACATATTTATCATTTAATAGAGTTTCATACTTTTGAAAAAATGAAATTAACCAAAATGAATATGAAAAAATACTGAGGTATCACTTTTAAGCATATATGTATCACTTTTTCTACACGGAGGTATCACTTTTTCTGCATCAGGTACCACTTTTGTTTTAGGCATAAAAGTACCACTTTTGGTCATTAGGTACCAGTGAGTACCTAATGACTGGTACCTAATAACAAAAAGTGATACCTATATACCTAAAAGTGATAACTCACTAAGGATAAATAGTGTTTTTCATGTCTTCATTTTTTTGATAGACTTTGACTCCATCCAATAATAAATATAGGTCATTAACACCATATATATATATATATATATATATAATAATACATAATAATTATTTTTTCCTCTTATAAAAGAGCTTTCTATACACAAGTTGCTTCTGATTATGGCCACGCACTACGTAAGTATAAATTATTATAATTACCCTCCCTACAAAAAAAATCATATTTGACGCATAAAAAGATGAGCTTGCATGTCAAGCCTGTCTAATTACGCATAAAGGCTATGCCACGTTGGTATCACGCTAGCTTCATGTTTAAGAATAGAGTGAATATTTGAACTCTTCCAAATTGATGTAGAGAGTGTAGTGTGATAGAGTGGGTTTGAAGGTTTTTGAATATTGGATAGAAGTTTTTAGAAGACTAGAGCTTTTAAAGTTTGTAGGAATTTTACGTAGAAACTTTGTGCCTATATTTATATAGGAAATTCTAGATGGTAGACATGATGTCTATAAATAAGAGATGAGTTCATTTGTAACAAATAATTTACAAGTGAATGAGAAGTGATCGCGAGCGAGAAAATCCTGTACAACAACTACTTTAGTAATCATTGATGGTAAAAAAATATAGTCATAGAAGATAGATAGAATGTCTGTAGCGAAAATGAATTTAATGCGACGAAATGACTATGGTCAAATTATTATTTATTCGGAGCGGGCACCTATGGTGTGTTAGGTCACCCTAAAATGTCTAAGGACTTTAGAAAATATCTATTTTTTTTAGTCTATGAAAACCAGATTAATGGGTCACGCGTAGAAACACAATTACCTTACTTGATATGTTGTATTTCAAAAATAAACAAATATATATATATATATAAGTATAAATGTAGCATCTAAAGATGCCTAAATATGACTTTGGAAGCTTAACCTTATCTAAGAGAGAAGAGATCAATGCTTTCGTAAGCCATAATATATATAAAAAAAATGACTTTGGTGTATATATATACATATGTTTAAACGTATGGGTTTTAGAAAATTTGAACTTAAGAGTTATTAAAGAGATTTGAAAGCATATTAAAATTTGTCTTTAAAAGAGTAAGCTTTGAAGAGAAATATTTTTTAAAGGGTAAAGTGCACTAAACCCACCTGAAGTAAGCAAAACCCCCCTCAACTATCAATTTGTTGCACCTAATTAGCAACCGTGAAGCAGCCATTAAAGGAAACATAAAGTTACCTTTCTGCCCTTAATTGAACAACGGCGTCTTAATCGTGTTTTTTTTGTTGATCGGATGATAATGTGTCAATAACATTGGTTATATCAAATGGGCGCCAAACATGTCCTTCTCTCGCGCCAAAATAACCTTATCAATAACATCGGGAAGACACCTACAGTGACTAATGGCGA
>JAOTQH010010739.1:0-18658 GCA_025631255.1 Cornus kousa | reverse complement strand
TTCAGGTTACTAGAAGTTCAAGTCCCAAAGTTGAGGATCCGCAGCTGGAGGACTTATCCATTCTTTCTTCTTATTTTAATGTAAAATATTTTTTTTATCATTAGTTGATAGATTTTTATTTAGAGATAACTAGATTATTGAATTATGTCATCAGGGGTCCTTGATTTATGGGATTCCTGAGTTGCATCTTTTGGAGAATTATTAATTGAAATGTTTATTTAATAGTTATTCATTTCAGCGAGCTATTATTCTTTTTATTTTCTTTTTGTACTTTGTGCTTGTTTAAATACTTTAATTGTTTTAATATCCCCTGGTTTCGTGCGCGGACTTGATCAACCCGCGTTCCGAAGTTAGGGATTATTACAATTTGAGAACACATCATTTGTTGATTTGGCATCCCTACGTTTATTTTGTCAGACAACGGAGCACCTTTTGTCAATCATAGGGTCGCCAAGCTCCAGTGACAATATGACATCAAGCAGTGCCGGTCTTCTGCTTATTATCCCAAAGGAAATGGCCAGGCTGAGGCGACAAACAAATCTCTCTTCAAAATACTTAGTCGAACAATAACCGAGCACAAGTCCAATTGGGTTGATCAATTACCAATAGCCTTATAGGCCCATCGCACTTCAAAGAAGCGGGCAACTGGCCAAACTCCTTTCTCTCGCCTCTATGGAGTAGAGGCCGTCCTCCCAGTCAAAATTACAGTCCCTGCTGTCTCGCTAGCAGCTCGTTGTGAAGTAGATCATTTCACCCGTCTTGAAGCTTTGGATGAGTGATGGGAATTGGTAAAACAACACAATCGAGTTTATCAGAATACGTTGGTCAGAGCTTATGAAAAACATGTGCGACCTCTGGAGTTTCAGGTAGGTGATATTGTTTTAAAAGCTGCCAAGCATATTATGCGTCACATGTCTGCCCCAAAATTTACTCCCAACTAGGAAGGGCCTTTTGTCATCACAAAAATCTATCCTAGCGGATATTGCAGGTTACATGGTGATGGATGCAATGCAGAGCTTATCAACACTTGTTGGCTAAAAATTTACCACAGCTAGTTACATAGAGCGCTTATTCTATGTAATACATTATATTAATAAAATGCCCATGTTTAGCTATGACACTTGATTCAAATAAACGACTGGATAATTTATTGATATTATGCTTCTACTAGATATTACATTAGTCATTCATTACATCAATCATAGGATAGCAAAATAGAGTTATCAACACCAAGATCGTTGTAAGTCTCAACCACAAGCTCTAATTCTTGCTGCGCCATCATCAGTTGTGCCTGAGCCTCTTCAAATTGTTGTTTCTGTTTAGTAACTCGAGATTTAAGCTTAACAATTTGTTTGGCCAAAAATGCTCGATCTACTACTCGTTCACATGCTTCGAGTCTGGCTTCAAGCCATTGGATATCTACTCGATTATCCTTCAAAATTTCAACTAGCTCACGACCCTCTGTCACCAAATTTTTCAAACCCTGTTGTTGGGCTACAATAGCAAAGATATCCAGGATTCGGCCTAAGGCTTCATACCCACATCATCACAGAACTAGATGTTTTTTACCAATAGCTTGATCCATCGCTGGATGAGCTTGCCCGGCTGCTTCCAATCGAGGAACATACTCAGCATATATCATTACACCACGCCAGAGAATTTCTGGTCGAACAATCACTTCATCCACTTTAGCTATGGCTCGACTTGTATCTCCCACTAACATTTGGCGGTCTTCATTGTCGACTTTCTTTGGAGACAATTCTACATCCATTTCCTGATGCTGCACTGTAATAGCAGTTTGGTCTGCTATAATCGAATTTCTACCAAGGTCAATATTGCTGTGATCTACACCGCCAATTGTACTATTTTTCCCATTGTCCATTTCATCATCGATCGATCATTTGTTCACAGCACTGTTTGATCCCTCTAACGATGATGGTGTTTGAAATTCTTCTGCTTCACGCATCCTTATACTTCCTTCAGCATCCATATCCTCGATCCTTATAGTATCTCCTGATGTTTGCTCGTCCATCATTTCCACTTCTACCGGGTTTGTCAATGGGTGATACTCTAGAAGCAACGACGCAAGAGCTCTTGGTATCGATGGCTCCTCCAGTTATGGCATACGAAGTATTTGAGTTGATCACCTCACTTCTTATTCTGACTATTTACCTGTCATAATTTATTCAAAACACCAATTAGTTTGTCACCCTACTAAGCACACAAGTACTTTAAAAGTTTTCGATACTTACTCATCATAACGTTCGCGCCTGGCGATGTTGTTACTGTCATTAAATGCCTTAAAATTTTGGTCCTCGACCCTCCAGCTGCTACGACTGCACCAACACTTCTGCTAAATACACTTTCACCAGGTGATTAGATTGCAGTCCTATCCGCTTGAGTTGTTTCATCATCATTCACATATACGATCTCCTCTGAACTGGTGCTTTCTGACAGATTGACCACCGATGCCTTTCATTTACGACGAACCAAATTGATAAGTGGTTCATCGCTTTCGTCGCTAGACATGTCCTTCGCCTGACCCTTATCACTCCTTGGCTTTACTGAAGCACTTGGCCCTGTAGCTGTATGACCTCTAGTTACTCTGGGATCAATGGGGAAATCAGCTACAACAGCCTCTGGTACTGCCGCATATGTTACCTCGCCTATTTCTGAAGCTAAAGGGGCTAAAATCGAGCGATAACCTCGTACTCCCTCACGAGGTAGACGCAAGGACACATCATCCTTATAGATTGGTATAGGTTCACATGACTGGGGCACTTGTAAACAGAACATCGGGTAGCCCTCTGTAACGTCACCCAACCGAGATTGAGCAGGGATTGTCAAGAGCTCCATGCATTCCTTTGACAAATTATACTGAGAAGCGATACAGTGTTTCTTCCAGCTCTTCATACTTCTTTACAAGATCACATGCCCCTGGTACACCCTGGTTGAACCCAAATTGCCTTGGCACACGTTTGGGATTGTACACCTTTAACACATCACCCAGTTTAAATCAACCAGGAAGATAGTATGGAATTACCATCAGTGCAAATGCCTGTTCGTTACGATTGTAGGGCTTCTGACTTAGGTTGAACACCTTTGACTCCTCCCAATACACAGTCACATTGATCACTCCTGCCAAATTATCCTTATCTGACCTGAAGATGAATTCTGGTTCTGAGTCAATCATATTGCTTAGAGGAACTCGCCAAACATGACCAATCCAGCGCTTCCCTCGAGCTCCTACTGGATCTCCTAATTCCAAAGGCAAAGGGGCATAAGAGGGGAATCGCTCATACAAAAACATCTGCAGGAACCCAGTGGATAAATATGACACCATAGGATATCGCCCCACATATCGCATATAGTCTTCTGCCAACATATCTAAGGGATGATATAATGTTCCTAAGAATAAAGGTCTTAAAGGGAGCGCAACACCACTGGCTATTTTCACAGCTATCTGCAACCACCCGTTTAATGGGGCATCGTCTGGAGTACCAGGAAAAATATACTTTAATAGCCAACATAGTATATACGCCGCCAACTCTGCAGGATGTCCAATTTTATCCCCATCGATTGCTGGGCGTAGAGATTTGTCACCTTTAAACGAAGGTTACAAATCTTTGAAAAAGTACTGGATCCAAGCACCAGTTGTGCTCTTCCTCGCACCTTCACTTCTCTCTTCACGATGTCCTCCCTTCGGCCCAAAAAAGGATTTATAATTTTTTGTCCTTTCCAGTCCCTCCTCGAACACCTCCAAGATGGCTTGCTCAGAATCGTTTAACTTTAAAGGCACAACAAACTCCCCGCCAATCACATGCAAACCCAATAGATGAGCAACATCCTCCAAGGTTGGATTAAACTCACCCCACCTTGTGATAAACGTATGGGCTGCCTTACACCATCGTGATAGCAACAAATCTAATCCAGCGAAATCTCTAAGTACTCTCAGTGTTTGAAACAAATGCAGGGCTCGTGCAACTCTTGCCTTGCGAAGCAAATTCATATACGGCTTATGTGCAAAAATATGATTGGTCCATTCCTCCCAACCACTACATAGCCCCACTGGTGCTTTGAAATCCAAAAAATAGTACGGGTACATACCTTATTCAATGGTAAAACGTTGAACACTACTGGCTGGAGGTCTAGATCCTCCTTTGATGGAACTCTCCTCTTCCATCAATTGAGCAATGCCGCTTTCTATTCCCTACATACCATTTCCCGTGAAGGTCCAGAACGCATCTGACGGACCAAAATATGGCGCCCTTCGCCACTTTGACTCCGGCGGCACCGTCGGCACTGGTTCACCGGTTTTACTTAATGCCTTTCGTTTTGTCATCTGGACTCTATCTCACTCACCACAAAGAAAGATTTAGGACAAAATGCCTTCCTTTTCTAAATATTCTCTCTTGTTTGTTGTCCTTCTTTTCTTCCCCAACCTTGGTTTATATAGGCATGGATTTTTTCAGTTATGATTAGGAAGACGAAACCCAAAATGTCACACCCGTTACCGTCGTCTCCCACCAGCCAAAGCGTCATTTCAATCAAAACATCAACTGTCATAAATAATATTCAGCCCACGTTTCCGAAGGTTCTTACACCTAATTTTCTTTGCACGAGCCCCATTTTCAAAATTTTTTAAAAAAAAGCATGTGCAGGGGGGTAAATGTGGATGTGCTAAGGCCACGTCACCTATTTATTATCTAGGTGGCCAGTGTGGATGCACTAAAGCCATGTCATTTAGGTGGTCCCATGAATCATTGCCACAAAGTAGAGCAGAAAGTCACAAAGTCGCAAAGATTGGGTTGAGAAATACAGTAACCCACATATAAATTGTCGATCGACGGACTCAGAGCCTCGATCTGACTAACCTTGCTTCATGATCGATGGACCCAGAACCTTGATCTGACAAAGTACAAATTGTCTATTGATGGGCCCAGAACCTTGATTCGACTAACCTCGGTTCATTAATCAACGAACCCAGAACCTCGATCTGACCAAGTACAAATTATCGATCGACAGGCCTAGAACCTCGATGTGACCAACCTCGGTTCATCGATTGACGGATCCAGAACCTCGATTTGACCAAGTACCAATTGTCGATCAACGGGCGCAGAACCTCGATCAGACCAAGTATAGGCCATTGATCAACGGACCCAGAGCCTCGATCCAGCCATCGGTTCATCGATCGATAAACTCAGAACTTCGATCTAACCAAGTACAAATTGTCGATCGACGGGCCTAGAATCTCGATCTGACCAATATACGAGCCGTCGATCAATGGGCTTAGAGTCTCGATCCGACCAGTGTATGTGCCGTCCATCGACGGACCCAGAACCTTCATCTGGTGCGAATCCTCGATTTACAAATTTAGAACTTCAGTCTAACTAAGTATGGATCATCGAGCAACTACCCAAGAATCTTGACCCAACCTAATTACAAGTTGTCAGCAAGCTTAGAATTCTGGCTCAACTCGTTTACAATCCATCAATTGAAAATCCTGAACCAATCAGAAAGAGGAGTAAATGGTAGGACTCGCTACGTTGTCAGGGGAATGCAGAAGGGACTTTGGTTTGGAGGAATGAAAGTTAGTTAAGTCTTGCAAAGCAGGACCTAGTGCAAAGATCAAGGTGAGAGATTATCGGAGTAAAATCGTTGTTGTTACGCTTAAATCCTCCCTAAGTCATTCAAAGAAGCGTTACACTCATTGAGAGGATCTTAAAAGATAGGAGTTAAGGTGACGTGGTCTTTTATGATTACACAAGCTCTACCCTATTTGAAAGGAAACCTAATAAGTGCTAATAAAACCTCTTTACTGACTTTAGGCTATAAATGGAAGAAAGCTAGGGCAGGATAAGGCAGAAAAAAGAAGAAAGAAAGAAAGAAAGAAAAAAGGCTCCTGATACCATCTCCCTTACCATCACTTCGATCTTTGCTCTTAGGCTAAGTTTCACTCCCTTCTTCCACCTTTTTGCATTCCTCATATTGCCTTAGTGATATATTTCCAGACTCTTACAACTACTTTTGAGACTCACGAGAAAACAGGTACCTACGTGTATAATGTATATATATTTTATGAAAGTAGGGGCAAGAAGATAATTTTGCTTGGCGCTTTAGTCATTTCACTTGTAGGATATTTTTAAGTTGAAAATGCATTATAAAATAAGGACAAATAATATTTAAATTTTAAAATAATATTTAAGTACTTGGTAAGGATTTATATCATCTTACATATGCGTCACGTCCAACTTAAGTTGGATGGACGGTTTAATTAAAGTTAATTTAGAGTTATAAGGCCAAGCTATGAAAATGTGAGTGTAATTTATTCTAATTTTATAGGATACAATCACCTCTATTTTTAATTATTTCTGAATAACCCACATACCTTATAATGATGATAAAAGTCATTCGCTACATCACCAGTACTGTGGTCCTCAATTTTTTCTGCCAATATTACACATACTGGGTTAATGATGTAGCAACACCGTACGTGATCAGTTAAAAAATCCGTGTGTGAGAGAGAGAAACCTGGATGCTTGTGAGTGAAGGTGTCCCACATACTGGGTTTTCTACCATCTCCAAAAGCTTCTCCTTCATACTGAGGGGACATCAACACACAATTACCATATGAACGCATCTAACTACATGCATATATTGTTATGAATAACACGGCCAAACTAAAAATACAGATAGAAAAAATAGATATTTATCACATAAAATATAAAAATTTATGTAATTCAACTAATAACATTGCCCTTGGCGGGTAAATGATATATATATATATATATATATATATAATTTTATATTTTGGTGTTTAATAAAAGTTTAGGTCGAAGTCGAGTACATCAAGAATTTATAAAAGACAAATTCAAATATATATTTTTTTTATTTTAATATTTTATTTCTTTATAAATATTTTAGGATAATTAAATATTAAAAAGTAAAAAATTATAAAAAAAATATATATATATATATATTAAAAATATTTTACGCCCAACATTCTTGTATAGAGTTACAAAAGAATTTGCAACTCGTGTCCATGACTCACAAGACAAAACGGGTCAAAAGCAAACGTGCGATGGAGGCTGAAACAGAATTCCAGCCACAAAATCCCCATCTTCCACTTTGGAAAGTTGAGAATGCTACTGGATTATAGTTCCTCAATAGTTAGGTATATGAATATAGGGCACGTCCCCAACTATATATACGTCCCCATCTTATATGCATATAAGATGGTTTAAGTCATTAATACTTGCCCGGGACAATGCAATTATATTTGCTGGCATACCTGATACGACGAGGACGCCGCTCCAAATACAAATCCATCTGGAAAACTGCTCCGACTTAGTTGATCTGAGTGCTGAGGACTGCATTTCACACCTCTCGCACCACCCAGATAGTTAGTCATGATCAGGACCAGCAAGCAGAAGAGGAGGGGACTTTTAATTTCCATAGGCGACTTTACAATCTATGGTCACTATATATATATATATATATATATATTCATGTAATAGCTTTTCCTCATACCACAGTCCAACTCCTTGACAAAATATATACTTACATTCCCCAACTGTCATTCAATGGGAATTAGCTCAATTTATATAAAATATATATATATTGCATGTCAAAATAAATTGATTGAGGTGAGCAACGAATCTATATAAACATATTTTATAGATATCTTATGTTGGGGGCTACGCAACACTCTTAAATATATTAGGTAAGTTTTCATTATTAAATGGGTTCTTGTCTATCCTCTCATTTGAAGAATTTTACATAGTTTTTCTATCGCAATGAATTGTTTATTTTTGGGTAAATTCACGTGCCTCTATTGTGATTTGTCTCTTTTATGATTTGAAAATCTAAATGAATTTTTTTAAAAAATAAAATTAACCTACAACATTAAGGTAAAGGAAGGATTATTTTTACCCCATGTACTTAAATTAAGTAAAATGTCCCTAATATCCTTATTCCCAGTAGTGAGGTTCCAGCCAATCACAAAGATCCACATCAGCAAAAATTAATTCAGAATTGACGACTACGATAATTGGGTCACTACAGCGTTGACGAGAACGGCACTGGTGACGGAGTTGTTGATTCGGCTGAAGCACTCATCAGCCTCTTTATGTTTTGCCGCCGAAAATTTTGTATGGTGGAGTTGGGGAGCAGGAACGGAGGGACAGTTTGGGAAGAAGAAGAAGTACGGTAGAGTTGGGGAGCAGGAACGGAGGGACAGCTAGGGACACGAAGGTTTCAGGACGAACACCTGCCTCAACTCCTTCCTTATCTCTCCTCTTCCGGACCCATATTTCTTCTCTCCTGCGGCCGCGCTCATGTTATCGCCCTCACCACTATTACCAACCCCTCTTTCTCTCTAAATATATATATATATGTGTGTGTGTGTGTGTTTAGATTTTCTCTGATTAATCAATTAAGTGAAACATACTTGGGAATCTTCTTCCAATTTACTACAAATACATCAAAATTTATATTGATTGACGTGATCGATCAACATTTTTCAGATGTTAACTAAATGGACCTCTCCAAAGTTCAAATGGTAATGGCAGAGTGAATCCAAATTACAAATTTGGCTTTTGGTAATTATTTAAAGTGACAACATACATAATTATATTGTTAATACCAAATATATATGCAGAGGGACAGACTAGCATCATTTGTATGGAAAGAGTTATTTGACAAACAAAACCAAAATAAAGAAATAAAGAAAACAAAAATTGATGAGAATAAATTCGATTCTCATTTTACTTCATAGGAAAAGAAAGATTACATTAAAAAAATAAAAATAAAAATAAAACCATCAATTCTCCTAGTTAAAAATTGGAGCGATTGGTTTCATTTGGTTAGTCGTGTTAGAATGAGTGTTTCATATGGCTAGACAAGCCTTTTTCTCCTCTCTTAACAGCAATTCAAATTGCAAGTGACATCAATGAAAGTTTCTTCTCTGCATGGGATGGCGAGACCACCCATTGGATGATCAAATCCAAACTCTTCTTTGGCTTGGCTTGACAAATTTTGAAATGGAGGATGCTTCAAATATGCAATTGGGACTACAAATCTCTTCTTCTCGGTTTCTCCAACATAATGCTTCAATGGAAGTCTGTCTATATACATATGTAGATTTTCTCTGATTAATCAATTAATTAGTAACTGGGTATGAGTTTTGGGGTGTTGATTTGCAGGTAGGAAGGTGCTAACATGGGGATTTGGTTAACAACTTACAACCAATGCCTTTGGAGATTTTCAAAAGCATAGTTATCACTCATGCATGTTTCAGATGGGTAGCACCACTCTGGGTTTGTTTCAGATTTCTTCTGTTTATTTGAGACATTAACTTGAAATTTACTGATTTATTGGGGGTAGAAAGTCGATATAAATTAAAGCATCGCCTTACACACTTTATTTTCTCACAGAAACATGGTCTGGAAGTATTTTCCAGCACATCTCACAAGCGACGCAAGATAAAAGTTGGAACCGAAATCCGTTTGTGGTTCAATCAAGTGCTTTGAATGTTGGAGAGATTTTTGGCCCATCCTTGTTGCTTTTTCCCTTTGATCCAGGTATTTTTGTTGTTTTATTGGTTGCCTTTTATGTACTAAATTTCTATCTGTGGTGTTTTGTTTCTTGGTCTCTCTATTGGCCTTCCTCTTTCCTTCTCCATCCAAGTATCGGCAACACACTGGATGGATGTTGTTGGTCCTCGTCCTAAGGACGGCAGACTCCCCATGCTTGCAATCTCTGATCATTTTTGTGCTTGGCGGAGGGTCTCTTTGGACACAAGTGTTTTCGATGCTGCGGGATCAGCAGTGATTTCATTGTTTTCTCCAGTATGCGGGTTTTATACTTAGGATCGTTGTGCCTCTCCTCTAACCGCCATCGACTATGGGTCGTGGCTGGATGTTGCTCAAACAAGAGAGCAAGCTGCACATCGCGATACAAGCGATGTTTCTCGGTAGGAGTTTTCGCCATGAGACTAAAGGAACCTTTGGTGGCTTTTCACAGCTATGATTGTGCTGACTTGGGTAGTGGATCGGATAATTTGCTCAAGAATTTCCAAGTTTGTGCCCATGAAATTGATATTCCAGATCACTTGCCGAAAAATTCGCCAACGTTGATGTTGTGTATACTGGCGTTTGGGTTTCATCATGATTTAAGTGGGACTTGCGATGTTATGCTGTCAGACATCTGTCCTGTCAGATGTCATCATGTTGCTGGGCTGTATTTGCGTGTTGACCAAGATGCAAAAGGTGGTTTGGGCCCAGATGAATCATATTTTAGTGGCTGAAGGACGATGCCAATCTAAATGAGCCTGCTTAGTTGTGGCTTTAGCTCCGTTAATGCTTTTGGGTCTATCCCATGTATGTGTGTTGTGTTTGTTTGGTGTCTATTTTGTGTGTACTCTTGGATCCTTGTAATGGTTTCTATTTGCCAAAAAACAAAAAAAAAAAAAGAAAAAAAAAAGGGGGGTAGATTATTGGCCAAGTATTTTACTCATTTAGAGTTTCCTTTTAATATTAATTAACTTGTAATGCATAGGTTTGAGAAAAAGATATATATTTGTGCATATCTTTTTCTCATACCTCTACGTTATAAGTTAATGAATATTATATGTATAATGTCCTAGCAATTGGTGTAAATTACTAAAATTGTGAGAAATGTTTGGTGACTGGGAACTGTTTATGCCCAATGCAATTTAATGAAATTAAAGTCAAATTGATGACTATTAGTGCATATGCATGGCATGGCGGGAAAAGGAAAATGAGAAAGGGTTGAAATGATGTTTTTATAAAATGAATCGGATTTCGCGAGTCTGGTGTTAGCTTGACCTAGAGGAAGCGCGATCTGGTGTAGGACGTGAAAAAGTTATTACTAGTCCCCAAATGGTTGCCGGATTTAGAATCAAGGATAGTAATCAATCTCACCATGGTAAAGTCGGTTAACGGTTTTCAAAATGTGAGTTTGGGGTCGGTAGAAACCAAGTTTAGGGCCGGTAAAGGCCAAGTTTGAGAACAAGGTTGGGAAAATATGGGGCATTGCATTGCATTTTGTACATATTTGTATTGAAATGTAAAAATTCTATTATTGAGGTTGATTTATGAATTAAATGCTATGAAATCCCCAATGAATGATCCCGGTCTTTTCTTATCCCTAATGTGTGATGTGTGGCTTAAGGGAGTCTAAAGTTGACGCCTAAGGCATCTTCTACCGAGGCTCCGTGCTCACCCCTTCCATTAATATTTTTTAGGTTATGACGGAGACGTGGCTGATGATGGACCCTCACAAGTGTAATAGGGTTGATAGAGGCATTTATTTATTTATATTTTGTATCAAATGCTTAGGCAATGTATTTCTATTGTAAAGTTATGTATTTGTGACCATAAAGGTCTAAACTTGTAACTTGTATAGTTTGGACATGAAATTAATGAAAATGATGACCAAGTTCTTATTTTAAAGTCTTAGGTTGAATTAATATTCGTTAATGATACAATTATGATTCACTACTTGATGCATTGATTCATTTTTCGTCACTTATGCATGCTTGTGAGTTGGAACAGGGGTATTAGGATAAAAAGTTACTAAAGGAAGTTCGGAAATAGGTTCAGGAGCAAGAAAGGGCAAGAAGCCCATTTTCAAGGCAAGTCGAGCACTTAAAACAGGCGGACGAGTGTTTGTCTGGTAAGGCCTGTACGCGCATGGAGGGGCTGGGGTGCCCTACAAGCGCTCGTAATTAGGGTGAGGGCAATATTTTTTTTTTTACCCTTTTCCGATGGCTCCAAAACTCATTAATTGTGTGGGTCCTATAGGGTATTTGGGAAGTTGGTATTCCTACGGCCCCGCCAGGAAATGGGCGAAGTGGCTGGAAATAACATTTTTGCCCTTTTTAACCCTAAAATGGGTGACCTTAAACCAAAATGTTTTGTTTCACTTACAAACGAACATAAGCAACAACATATGGCTTAGAAAATAGTTATATGCTCCCTAATGTGTTGCACGATCCAAAAAAACCATTTTACCCTTGTAACCCTTAGTGACCCGAATAGTGACCGAGGTTGATTTTCTCATTCTTAAGCGATCTAAAATGGTTAGAATTGACTTCTAAGACTTCATTTAAACTTCAAATACCTTGTACTGGTCGAGACCCGGTTAATGATCTGGACCTCCGGGTTAATGTTGTTATAGCTTTATTGATGCAGACTATGCTGGATGTAAGACAGATAAATGGTCTACCTCTGAATTCTGTACTTTCTATGGTAATTATCTCATATCATGGAAGAAAAAGAAGCAAGTTGTTATCTCTAGATCCTCTGTTGAAGCTGAATGCTGAGTTATGGCTTAAGGTACTTGTGAGCTCTTTTGGCTTCAATCAATTTTGGAAGAGTTGGAACTTATAGAAAAAGGTTCTTCAATGCTCTTTTGTGACAATAAATCAACCATACGCTTGCTTCTGACTTTGTGTTACATGAAAGGAAACATATTTAGGTAGACATTCACTTCATTCGAGAGAAGGTTTGATTACGTATCATTAATCTTATTTTTGCTCCCTTTTCAGTAAAGACTGCAGATGCGTTCACAAAGTCTGTTGGGCATTCTTTTCTCAAGTCTTATGGGCTTCTTCAACATATTTGCTCCAATTTGAGGGAGTGTTGGAAATCATATATATCTATAGGTTGACTCGATGATTGTGACACATTTATTGGGTTTTCATTATAGGCATATCTTTAGACTTTTGTTTAGGGATTTGTTCTTATTCTCTTTCCATATTTGTATTTTTTCTCTTATATATAATGATAGTCAGACTCTCAAACTGAGTATGCCAATTTCACCAAATTACTTGTGTGTGTGTGTGTGTGTGTGTGTGTGTAATCACACATTGTTCTTCTATGCTGAAAATCATTTAATTTTTTTCAATTAGTTTTTTTTCATTACTTTCATTTATTTTGAGGGCTGATTAATAATCCAAAAATAAAACAGGTTATTAGAAAGAATGGGCAAATACTGCCTTAATTAGTTTTAAGTGACGGCCAACTATGTCTCCAAATGTCAACGTTTTAAGACACATGATAGGTCATATGATTTTCACCATAGGAGGGGATCCCAATCCTCAATAAGGAAGTGATTGTACAGATGAAAGATCAGAATCTATACTAATGAAATGTGTGTTATTGCCCTTCACAAGCCATTGCGACATAGATGGCTTAGACAATAACTTCTTCCTTTGAAGGAACTTCTTGAACCAAAAAACAGAGCATTTGTGGTATCTTTTTAACCCATTCTTATAATCTACATAATTCATGCCAAATCGAACACTGAAGCCATAGGACCATTCCCAATCGTCAAGAAAGGACCACACGAAGTATCCTTTCACATTAGCGCCTTCCCTGTCAATATTCCACCTTTTTGTTAGTAATTTTCATGATTAGAGTTGTAACTCTATTTAAACGATATTAAGATACTCCTCGTAAATATATTTTAATGACAAACATCACAAAATAATTTTCAATGACTTCATTATGTTTCAATATTATCACATAAACCATATGGAATAGGAGGATAATGAAACAAATTAGAGTCTTACAATTTTATATTATTTTAAAGTATTTTGGCCACTCAAGCATGAGGCCGGTTAAAAACTCTAATCGAACCGAACCCTAATCGAATTTAATAAGTAATTCACACGGATCTAGGAAAGGCCTACTATATTTGTGAAAAGACCAAAAGTTGATTGTAAATTAAAATTGAAACGAAGTTAGCTATTTAGTATAAAATGTGATGCATGAAAAGATGGCTTGGAATTTAGTAGGCCATTTGCAAATACTTACTTGATAGCTTCTGAGAGATATGTTAGATGCCCATGGTGGTATAATATCCTCAAGTTATCCTCCAAGGCTTCTTTAATTGGTAAAGTGCTATTATCTACATCTCCAACCCCTGCAACAAAATAGGATATAGTTTAAATTGTGAAAAAATTATGAGGACATGATGATGATGATGATAGTTTTGGGTAGTAATCAAATTTCAATAGGCATATACACTCACATACGCTACACTATCTTATGTGAAGCTCAAATCGCTTGTCTCCCCCTTCAAAAAAGGAGAACTCGTACAATTTGGCAACAATTATGTACACATTACATTCTATGCATAAGAGTGAGAATTCAGAATAATTTACCATTCTCTGTAATGACAATTGGTGGATTTCCATAGTAATCTTTTATATATAGAATAAGCGCTCGAATCCCTTTTGGATACATGTGAAGCCAGCTCAAATCGGTCTACAAAATCAATATTCACATTAAAAATGGCTCAGTATATATGTATATTAGAGTAACGATAAATTTTTCGTGCCAATAAGTGATATAAAAGTCACAAGGTTGATCTGTCAATAATTTTCTGACTTTTTGTAGTAATGCACAAACATTGAGACGCGGTATTTAGTCAGTTTAAAAGAGAATTGTATGAGAATTATGTACTTAGTATGTGTTTGTGTGTGAGAGAGAGACAGTACCGGCTGACCAATGGGAACTCCATCTTTCTCGGCTGTGGAAAACGGAAAAGATACATTTTTTTTTTTAGTGTTAAAATAAATAACCAAAAGACTGAAAAAAGAAAAGGACCAAATTCATCAAAGTAAATGTCTCTGAGCTTACTGGAAAATATAACATGATTATCTGTTGTCATGCTCAAGTTCATACCGGTTAAAACCATAGCATTGGCAGCATAATATGAAGTGTAGTAATTCATGCCGAGAAAATCATAAGAATTTCTCAGCACCTTAGACTGTGTCGTCGTAAAATTTGGTAATCTATTTTTCACCAAAGACCGCATGATCTCTGGATATTCGCCATATGTCATTGGATGTAAAAACCTACAAAATTATACCTTTGAAGCATTAAAAAGTGCAAAAGATAGTCCATTGAAAACAGAGATCGACAAAGGAAGTTAGTATCAAAGTGAATGTGCCCTATGTAGGGCTAGTCACGTGATAAAAGAGGAGGGTACACCTACCATCCCAACATGAAATCAATAGCCCTTAAAGCAGCCTTTCGATTGGCGACATTTTGAGAAACTGGCACAAACCAATTTGACGATAATGTGATCCCAATTTGGCCCTTTTGAAAAGCCTGCACATATCCAAATTTTGTTATGAACACCTTCTCTGTAGCAAAAATTTGTAAAAATTTTGGTACTCAACAAAATCATGACACAACATTATAAGGTAGTGCCTTGGAGTGGAAGCTACATCTGTAATGGGCTGAACATATGCCTTGGATATGTTGGAGTGGGACTCAGATTTTATACGGATAATTGTTATCGGACTCAAAAGCTTAAATTATTGGATAATGTTGTATGTTCGTTCTTGTAAGTAAAGACCCTCTCTATGGCTATCCATACTTGATATGGGACAAGAATCCTATGCCATTTTGTCCCATCCAAACCCGTAACACCCTCATTGCGATTGAGCCACCTTGTCTATCTGTTTACCATAATGGGGACCCACCGCTAATGACCTGGACCCAGACACTTCTGAGTAGGTGTTTCGCGTAACACCGAAAAAAGGATTAGGTTAGCTATAATACCACGTTGTAAAGAATCCTTTGACATTTTGTCTCATCCAAACCCGTAGCACCCTCATTGCGATTGAGCCACCCTGCCTACTCGTTCACTATAATGGGGTGGAACCGCTAATGACCTGGACTCAGACAGTTCTGAGTGGGTGTTTAACATAAAGGATTGGATCAACTCTAATACCACTTTGTAATAAATCACATGCTCCTCATCTGATTCAAAAGTCCCACTCCAAGATATCCAAGTGCCTTGGATTCTCCTCTTATCTCACAAGTCAAATATTCATCATTCACTTATCCAAAAAAAAAATAAAAAAAATAAAAAAAAATCATTATTCTAAAACCTTTATCTAAACACAAACCTTGTATTTCTCTCTATACAACTTTACAGCTGCTCCATGGGAAAGGATCAGGTGGTGACCAACTATGTAGGGTTCGGTTGCCGAGTTCCCAGACGTACAATTTCCAATGTAGTTAGAACATCGACCTGGTGCATAATAACCATAGCCATATCCATACGTACAAAATTCATATGGTTCATTCATTGTCAACCAGTGCTTAATTCGATCGCCAAATGTTCTGAAGCAAAAGTTAGCGTACTCCCAAAAATCATCCCTGTTCATCATTATATATATCTAATAGTTATTGGATATGTGTGTAAACAATGTGGTAGGTGGATGTTTATAACTTATTTATTGGTGAATTCAACCTACATTGATAAAATAAAATAAATTTCAACCTACACAATATTCTGGCTCAAGAATCCACCATACTCATCAATGAGAGCTTGTGGAACATCCCAGTGAAATAGAGTCACATAAGGCTGCAAACCTTAAAAAAAAAAAAAAAACAAAAAAAAAAAAAAATGTCAAAATATTATCAATTATAGCAAACTATATAAAGTGGGAGTGAGATTAGATTATCACCGTTGGATAAGAGGTTGTTGATCAGATCGTTGTAGAATTTGACACCTAGTGGGTTTACTCCTCCACTGATCTTTCCACCTGAGACAAGAATGATGATGAATTTAGTATCTCCGCCCTAGACTAGGGCTATAAATCCTTGGAGTGTTCAGGCTCTAGTTCGTCGCAGTTAAAGAGATGCTCAAACTCGGCTCGAGCTCAATCGAGTTTTGACTGTCTCGGATCGAACTTGGCTCGGCAGTGCTCAAATGAGATTGAGTTCAGCTTAGCTAATCGTTTAGACATATAAAAAAAATTCAGAATGAAAGTGCCCATAAAATTTTTGTGACGGATAAAAGTGCCCATGATGTGACAAACTAAACACTCTAAAAAGAGAAACGAAATTCTATTAGCACCTTAATTTAATAATAAGGAATTATATTTTATTGCAGAGGACTATATTATATACTCCGTATTATTGGGCAGTGGAAATAACAAATAATTCTATACATTATAGCAAAGCTTTTTGCAATCAGGCAATTAAGATGCGAATGATCTCAAGTGGGACCATCATTCACATATGAAGGGTTGTGATCAAATAAAGGGATGAGCTTACTAGGTATTACTCTGGACCATGAGATTGATAATCTGAATGCATCCAATCCCATTTCTTTCATCACAATCATGTCCTCCTGTACCATGTGTCAGTATTTACAAAATATACATGTAATTAAACATTGTTTTATTTGCACATTACCGCATCTTTCTTTTCTCATTTTGCTGTAGCGTTGACTAAATCTTTTTTTTTTTTTTTTTTTTTTTCTTTCCTCTTTGGGAATAAACATACCTTATAATGATGATAAAAATCATTGGCTACATCACCCGAACTGTGGTCCTCAATTTTTTCTGTCATCAATGCACCCATAAGATTTGTCAAAAGAATCATCACATAATCACTTCAAAAATCAGTGTGTGTGTGTGAGAGAGAGTCTGTGAGAGAGGGGGAAGAGACAGACCTGTTTGTTTGTGACTGAAGTCATCCCACATACTAGGTTTCCTACCATCTTCAGATGCTTCTCCTTCATACTGGGAGAAGATCAACACAACGAATGCATTGAATTACACACACATATTTGTATATATTTGAAAGCTTAAGCAAACACGCCCACGCTAACATATTACTTATATTAGGGCCTGAATACACAACCTCTCGTTTGATAAGGAAAGATCATGGACTAAATAAAAATTGTCTCTGCAAATGATACACACATTTACATTGTCTTTAAATTTTCTTGTGCTTTCTTTTTGTTATTTATTTATTTATTATTTTTATGACAATAATGTTAGGGGTTAGTTGTTAGAAGGGAGGAGAGTGGTAGGGTGCAAAATTCGAACACGAACTTATAGACGCAAGAAGCCACATAACCACTAAGGCAATATGACACTTGCAAATGATGAAATTAAAAAAGACTACATTCTTGAAATGGATGAAAGTTACATACCTGGTAGGCTGATGATGATGCTCCGAATATAAATCCATCTGGAAAATTGCTCCGACTGAATTGATCCGAGTGGTGAGGACTGCATTTTACACCTCTAGCACCGCCCAGAAAGTGAGTCATGATCAGGGCCAGCAAGCAGAAGAGGAGGGGACTTCTAATTTCCATAGATTGGCTTTTACAATCTATATATGATCACTCTATACATTATGTACTACATATATATATATATATATATATATAGCTTTTCTTCACATGCGTCCAACTCCTTGATAAAATATATAATTCCATTCCCTTAACTGTCATTCCAAAGAGATTAGCTCAAATTTCATGATCATTAGCCTCCCCTAATGCATTATATATTGATTGACGAGAGAGACAGGAGACAGATCTATATATAAATTTATTGGGTCTACACTCTAAAAAAAATGGAGTAAATAAATTAGAATTACATCGATCCCATAAGTTTGTCTCTCCACTTGTTCTTATTATATGTAATTTTGTAACATATTCTCCACGTGGCCGACAAGGCCTAGCAATTTAAAATTTCAAAATACCAAATTTTCCTCCTAATATTTGTTTTATTTAATTAAAAATACATCCTGAATTCATCGGAAAAAGATTAAAAAGCAAAAGAACAGGGAATTAAAAGAAGTTCATAGTTCTTCTG
>JAOTQH010010631.1:0-28462 GCA_025631255.1 Cornus kousa | reverse complement strand
ATATTGGGATTCATAATGTCCATTGTTACTGTAATTCTATTAGACTGAGTTTGGTGATGATAGTTATTTAAGTTGTTTTTATCAAATGGGAAAAAAAAAAAAAAAAAAGAGGAAAGTGCAATGGCTGGTTAATGGAAAGGTGAAAAGGCAATAAGCGGTTTAGTAAGTCAAAACTCTTTTTTCAAAGTGTGTGTCTTAGAACAAGATAATTTTTTAAAAAAAAAATAATGACCCCATGTGCCCATTCTTATGTGGACCAATTAAAATTGTCTTGCTAGCAAAGCTCTTAAAGTTTTCCTAAATTAATTTTCTTCAAGATATTACCAAAAAAAAAAAAAACTTTGTATACATTAATACTTCCATTCTATGGACTTTTCACGCACATTCAATTTTTGATAAAATATTGGTATCAATGAAAATTAAAATACTGTTACATTATTTGCATATTTGTGCAACAAGAGTTTATTTGAGAAGATAAAATTCAATAGAATTTCTTTCATCTCGTCTATGATGGAATTGAATTAATAAACAGTTGAAATTAAGAAAAAATTAGAGAATTTAAAGAAGGATTAAAAATAAAGAAATGGAAGAACAAAAGTAGATTCATAATGAATTGGAAAGAGATTTCAGTTTGGAGATGGCAATGTGGCGGTTTGGGACCGGGAATGCCATTCTCATTTCCCCATTCCTGTTTAGAATATCTACTCCATCCTCGCTTCAAAACCATTTATTAAACGGGACAGGGCGGGACGAATTTTGTAGAATATTTTCGTAATTGTAATACGAATTTAATGAGAGTAAATAATAAAACAAATTTTAAACTATGATTATTATTATTATTATTATTTCCCACTTGTGTAGATTAAAATAAGATTCAACTTCTCAATTGAAATTTAAGGGAAAATTTTTGTTGAAACATCAAAATAATACATATAAGTTTTCAAATAAGAATAATACAATAATACAAAAGAATATTTAGTGATTGTAATTGAATAAACTAATATTTGCTTAATCGAACATATCTAAAATTATAAAATTCTAGAGAAATATAGATTTTTCTTAAGGCTCCCTTTGTCAGATGGAAATAGTAAGAAAAGAAAGGAAATGAAAAATGTAAATGAAAAGTGGGGTGAAGTGAATGAAAAAAAAAAAAATTGATTTTCTACTATGCATTGTGTTAAAATGAAAATTTATCCAACAAAATTGTAATAAAATATCAAGTTATAAATTAAATACCTAAATTGTCCTTATTTTATAAAAATGCTAAAATAATAAAAATTTAATTAGTAGTATGTACATAAAAAAATATGAAGGATTTTTAATTAATTTAAACCTTGTAAACTAATAATTATTTCATTCATTTATAATTGAAATCAACTAAAAATAAAATAAGTTAATTAAAACTCTATCAATGATAAAGCTGTTGTTGGATTGCAATTATTTGAAACCTAATAAAAAAATATATTATATTATAATAAAAAATAATGTAATGAAGCTGTATGATAAAATAGGAACACAAAATAAAGAGATGTTATTTTCACGTGAAAATAAAATATTCCCGTTTTGAGAAAAGTAGAAGATGACGAGAATCTTAATTTTCTAGAATTTTTCTTTTTCAATCATACCAAACTTCTAAAAAACTTCAAAATTTTATATTTTCTTTCTTTTCTCATTGATTCTATTCAAGTGTAACAAGGACAAAGAACAAAATTCTCGGGCTCTCCCTATAAATAGCTCACCTTACTATACAACTTTTATATATAACTCACCATGTATAATTTCTCTCTCAAAAGTAAATTAATTTCTATAAAATGAAATTACTTTTAATTTAATTTTTTATCTTTTATATACATATCTCTTGATATATTAAGGGTAGATGCATCCATCTGCCCGGCTTATGTGTATGGCAGATGTAAGTTATTGCTAATTAAAAAATAAAATATAATTAATAAGTCTTTAATTCACGAATAGTTAATTAATTGTATTGAATGATTGTATTGAATGATCTTTAATATTAAATAAAATTTATTGCGGTTTTAAATTCGATCCCATGCTTATCTATCTATATATATCAATAGATTGTTCGTCATATATTAATTTTAAAATAACATCTTGTCACAATCCAAAATGTAATTTAATCTCTTCCCAAACTCACAATTATCACCAATCAAAGAAAACCATCTCGAACTTATCAAAACCTCCCTCTCTCTCATCTTGGATTGTCTTGGCTGGTTAAATTAATTAGTTTGTTTGTTTTTTTTTTAACAATCCATAATTTCCCATGCTGTAACACGCATGGAAAAAATTTCAAGAGCTTCACACACATATATATTTTTTATTTTTATGAGTTGGATCAATGTGGGAGTCCAATCAGATTGGGTCATTTTCACATTCATATTCTTTTTCTTTGTTAGAGATATCCATTTTTTCATATACTTGCCTATATAATATTACATTAATAATATTAATATATCCAAAGCAACTTAATATATACATATATATATATATATTTTAATAATATTAAAATATCATAGCAACATTAATAACATTATATTGATGCATCATTTAATTGATTTATTATTGACCAACCTCACTGGTGGGATACTTCTCATATTATAATATTAATAATATTTTTTCATATACTTACCTATATAATATTACAGGTTAGGGTTTTTTGCACTCTGAGAATCCGACTCTGCTTGGGTTAAATCTGAAATTATATTATATTAATAACATAATATGCTTGGGTTAGGGTTTTTTACACTGCTTGCTTGATTCACATTTCTGGATTATCATATTAAATATAGATATATAGATATTTTAAATTCTCAAATATATACACATAGTTGCTTGTGTATACCTTAAACTAAAGTTGATCCTTGGTGTTTGGGTATCGACTAGGAAAAAAAAGTTGATCCTCTAATGTTAATGCAATTATTGTGTGAAAATTGATTTAGGGTTTTTAAACAATGGATATGGAACTATGGATGATTGAAATTCCGAGGAAGCTTGAGGTGGTATACAAGGAGAAATTGGAGACCACTTATGCTGTTGAAATTCACGCTGATGCTATATCACTTGCTTGTAAAATCACCAAAAGATACTCCGATGGTTGGTTTGTTTGGCCTCCCTCCACTGATTTCTTATATATTGAAATTAAATATACTATTTGGTTGCCATTGATATATATATATAATGTCTGTCGTTTCTTCAGTTTTGTTGTCTAATGAAGTAGTTGATGACCATCTGGAGGCTGCACTGGAAAAGATGGCGGTGGAGATGGTGGAAAAAGCCTGTGTGAAATTGAGACTTGATCTAGACACGAATGCGGAAGAGAAGGCTTTGGATTTTGATGAATACTCATTGTGTCGTGCACTTGTTGAATGGGAGGAAATCAATAGAGAGAAGGATTCTGCTAAGAAGATTTGGATTCCTCATGTAAGTGCTGATTTTCTTCTCCTGACCGTGCAAAGCTTTAATAGAACTAATATGAACATATATATATATGTGTGTGTGTATAGTCAATGTGAGTTGGGTTTTTATTATTTTTATGGCTTCAGTTACAAAAGGATTATGAAGATTTGAGGGGTAAGTGGGATACGTTTGTGGGGAAGTGGAAGCCTACAATGTTATCCATGAAGAGGTCTGAAGACAGAGTCATGCTGGAAAAAACGTACCAAATTTTGGTTTCACGACTACAGGAGATGGAAGGTTCGAATGGTATGGACCTGGCCCCATTCTCCGAGTTTGTTCAACATCTTCGTACCCTTGTAAACGAGCTCATGCTTACGATTCACGAAAATTTTAAGCAAAACCTGACTGTTACTTCATGTCTAATTGCAGAGGTATTTATCATTTTATAGTCTTCACTTTTTATAAACCTGAATACTAAGTCTGGTGCTTTTATCATGTATTTCAAATTTTCAATGACGGCCCATGCAGGTAGCCAGTCCTCTGACTGGGATCCCTGTTTCATGGCTTCTTCATTTTCCAGAGCCGCCACTTCAGGGCCTCGAACCAGGACTTGCTAAAGTGCTAATTGGACAAGAACATGTTCCATTTGTTATTAGCAATGCATTGTCCAGGCGTAGAAATGGTTCTCGCCCAATTGGATCATTTCTATTTTTAAATGGCCTTGCATTGGGATGGAAAGAGATTGCCCAAGCTCTTGCCAAGCAACTTTTTGATGACAAAGAAAGGTTGATAGAAATCGACTTGTCAAATTACTCGGACTCAGAATCTGTCACACGCCTCTTTGGTTTTCCGTCCAGGTTATAATCTGTGTGGATGGTCTCTTTTGTTTGTTTTTGCTCAGTATCCTATATATAAGGGGCTAATTGTTTTTCGTTGCGTTCGATTCTTCAGTTCCTCTTATCATGAAGGTTGTTCCACAGAAGGTCTGCTCACAAAAATTGTGAGGCCTTACAACGTAGTGTTGTTTGACAATGTTGACAAGGCTCATGCTTCTGTTATTGATGTTCTGATTGAGATCATTAGCCATGGCAGAGTATCAAATGACCAAGGAAGCACCCCTGACTTCACCAAAACACTGATTATCATGACATCGAATGTTATGGATGGTAAAGTCCAATTGTGGCACTGCAAATGTGCAGAGAGGATTCGAGAACACTCGCTGAAAGACGTGCCATCTCCTGGTCCGTTTCAAATAGGGCATCAATGCATCTATTTTGATCTTCTGAGGGAGGTAAGTTGTATGCATAAGGAGAGGATTTGTAAATCTATTGGTTTCAAGCAGCACATATTTGGATTTTTTGTTGTTTGTGTTATTTAATTATTTCTGTAATAAATTACTTCAAATTACTTTTTTGTGCATTAGTTTTAAACCAAATTATTCCAGTGCTGAGATGTTTGTTCCCTGTAACTCAGGCTAGAGAACATTTTGGAGAGAAGTTATTTCAAAAACTGGATGATGTGATTTTCTTTAAGCAACATTGTTTTGAGCAATACATGGCTGCTACCAGGCTCCAGCTGAGGGACATAGCCATGAGGACCATGACCGAGAAAAGACTGATTTTATACCCATCTGATGCTGCACTCCGTTATATTTTGCGCACGCCAAATTGGCATCAAGTAAGTTTCTATTCTCTGTCGAATATAGTGGCCAGTTTGATAGAAGGGATGGGGATTTGTATGGAAAAGAGCTAATCAGAACAGATATGACACGGACATGGCAGTATTGGAACAAATGATAAATATTTTGTGTATGTGACGATATATTGTAAGACTAATATTACATCTCCTCAATTAAGAGCATAAATTTCCCCTTAACAACAACAAATGAATTACAATCATAATTGTCTTATTTAATTAGAGAAAAAAGGAAGAGAGAATAGGTTTAAGTAAAAAATTTAAATTTCCTTTATAATTCTTTTTAGTCTAAATTCAAAGCTAAACAAAATGTTGCAGATGTTTAAAGAATGAAAGAAAATAAAAAAAGAAAAGGAGAGAGAGAGAGAAAGAGATGGCTTAAGTAGGATTTCTAAAACTAGGGTGTTGAAAAAGAGGAAAGATAATTCTACTAGGAAAGAGAATCATATAGAAAGAAAATATGAGGCCTCGTTTGGGGATTTTTTTTTTTTTTTTTTGTTAGAAAACATGAAAATGGCAATGAAATCATGTTTGGGTTTACTTTTTTGTTTTGTGTTGCTCCAACACAACACAAAACACATAGTATATGTTTGAAAGTAAAACGAGGTGCTTTCATATGTTTTGGCTAAAATAATGGAAAACACGGGGAGTGTAATGTTTTGGTTACTTCACACTTAAATCGGAGGGATATAGAAACCCCTTTTTATCTATCATTTGGCTTTCACCTCGTTTTCTCTGGCTTCCTCTCCCCCTAGGCTCTCAGTTTCTCTCTATACATCTCTCCCCCAATGACAACAGGGACTGAAAGAGGACCGGCATGATTATGCCAGCGAGTTTTTGACTAGTTTTTGGAGCCCATTGAATGGTTTTTCCTGATGAAATTCCACCACGAACAATAATGAAGATCTGAAGATGAAATGGTGAAATTTGTAAGGAGATATTGAAACCAAATGAAGTGAAAACTTTAGGGTGAGAGTTTTTAGATGAATGCAATGGGGATGTTCATTTAAGCTTAATTTCAACAAACTCATGCTTAGAGAAGTACTTTTCTATTTCGCATCTACAGATTCTTGTTGCTCTTCACTGGAGCGTGTTTGGTTCAGCATATGCTGCATCAGATTCACATGATCCATAGGGAAGAATTGGTTAACCATTTAAAATTGTAGCACTTATACCATTATCATTTTTGTTTCTCTTTTTAGAACGAAATAGAAAAGAGAAGAGAAGGATCAACTATAATTAATCTGTTTTTGTGATGTACAGTGTTGGGTTGCATCTTGTAGATTGTTTTTCGGCCTCTAACATCACACAAATTTTGCAATAGTAATCTATGCCTGAAAGTTATACATGCTATTTTTATACATGTTAAAACACGTGAGATTTTTGCCCGAATGTGAATGAATTAAATTAGGTGAAGTTAAAATGGAGAATTTTTTGTTTTTTATTCCTAATAACACTGAAGCAAACTTTCTTTAATAGTTGCATGAAAAAAGAGATAACTATAGCAATGTTGAAAAAATTATACTGGAATATCAGCAATGAAACTCCAAGAAAAAAGATTCATAAACCGACCCATTATAGCCAGACAACAGGGGAAATTTCTGCCATGTAAAAACAATCCGACAACCAGATTTATACAACTTCAAAATTCATAAATCATTCCAAATTTAACTAAAGTAAGCCAAGCAAAATTACACAATCTCCTCAATTAGTGTATTTCTGTATCTCAAAATTTCAGAGGCAAATAACAATTATAAGTCAGGTAAATATGAGTCCTAAACCATAGTGTTCAGCTCAGGTTTCCATCACAAGACTATGTTCAAGGCTTAGCAACCTTTTTCAACAATTTTCATATCTTGACAAATAAATGTTAAGAGTCAAATCCACGTCTTCTTCACAGAGCATCAATAATCTAAAAATTACAACCTCCGTCCCATAAAAAGTGCCTTTTTTTGGGAACTTAACTTTTTATGAAATTAGTATTTAAATATTTTTATTATAGTGGTAGAGAATGAATTTCCAAATATACCCTTCTATGGTGGAACCACATGTTTTTATAACTTCAAGGCAAGAAGGGTATGTTAGAAATATTAAAAAAATAGTTCATTGGATTTTGAATTGGGTCTATTATTTTGGGACAGCTAAAAAAGTAAAGGTGGACACTTTTTGTGGGACAGGGAGTACAATTTTTGGCAATTTAGAACAATAATTTTTAAAAGATTTAGAGTGGAAACCTATCTTCTGGGATTTCCCTTTTTGTTGTTGTTTGTGTGTGTGTGTGTGTGTGTGTGTTTTTTTTTTTTTTCATTCGCTTGGGCCCATTGTTCAAAGCTGCTTTTCTTATAGATGACCCATATTAAGTTTAAAAGCATCAATTTTTCGTGTTCTTTTTATGTTTGTTTGTTATGCCACATGAAAATCATGATCTCTGTTCTTTTGATGTGATCTGAACTTTCTCCCATTTGTTAATGACATGATTACAAATGCTGAACTTCTTAGTGATCTCAACTTACCTGTATATTTGTCAATTCTTTTTCCTCAATTCTGAACTTTCTCCATTTAGACAACCTAGGCTGGAAAAGATTCAACTGTGAAATGTGAATTTGAATAACATTAGTGATTAGACTTCGGTTTGAAGGAAATTCTTGTATGTGTTGCTTCATTTATTTCAGCTGTGCTGATTAACAGCGCTATAAACTGTACAAGTTAATAATATGAGGGTTGGGGACACGTTAATTATGCATGGCATGCGTTTTGTCTTTTGAGGTGTTTAACTTTATGGACTCGTATTATTGCTTCTCTTATTGTATCAGATGTGTGGATATGCTATGAGGTTTTGGCTAGAGAAGAATTTGGTCCCTTTGTTAGCTGATATGCTTGCAAAAAATGAGATAGATGATATGGCCACGATTTACATTGATGCACTGGTGGGAAAACAGGAGTTGTCTTTAAGATTGGAGAAAGATGGCTATCCAGCGGAAAATCTGTTTATGATGCAGTGCAGAAAATCTTTAAGGGAAGTAAGAGCTATGTATCTGAAAGAGAAAGAACGAGTCAACAAGATCTACTTGTTAAGAAGAAATTTGTTTGAACTGATGAATTTACTAGATGCAGAGGCTAGTGTAGATATGGACTGTGTTGCAAAGGTTGCTCAAGCGCTGGTTGAGACATTAGATTATATCAGAAAAAATGCAATTGAAGTCGACATTATGCTCAATGAGTACAAAATGGTACTTATAACTGTTTTCGTTATGACCTGGTCTTCCTTTTGATTAAAATCACATGAATTATTCATTGGATTAATGCATATCTGCTTTTCATTCTTCGTTTTCAACGTCTTCTTGTAGGTTAATGGGAACTCCTTAAATGAGGAAGTTGAGCTTAAGCAGAGTGAAAGTCCTAGCAAGAGGTCTAAGAGTGGAGTGCAGGGACTTCAGATGAGATTGAGTGGAGTGGTGGGACAACATCAGGCGGTTGATGTTGTATTAGATACTCTACTGAATTCTATTGATGCACAGCATGATCTACCACATCGACCTATTTCATTCCTGTTCTTGGGTGTCACGGGAGCTGGTGAAGCAGATCTAGTTGACTGTCTTGCTAAGCATCTCATCGCTGATGATGGGATGAACCTGCTTATTCATATTGACTTGTCCGAATACACAGAATCAGATTCACTTTTCCGGTTCTTAAATGGACCGTTGGATCTTCCGTAGTAAGATTCCTTGTTATTGTCACTTGGTTGTTTGAAATGTTTAAATTACCCGAGTTTATGTTTCATTCTATTGTTACCCCATGACTGATCACTTTTATGGTATATTTGGATAGTAGCCCTGAGCAACATGGTTCGTCACTCTTAGAGTCGGTCAGAATGAGGCCCCACAGCGTCATTTTCTTTTCTCAAGTAGAAAAGGCTCACATGTCTGTTTTCAGTGCTTTACTTTCGATCCTTGATCATGGTATATTTAGTTCCAATGGAGGACACACAGTAGACTTCAGGAATGCTATTGTCATTTTTGCCTCGGACCTGGGGAACAGGGCAATTCTTTCACGACTTGTTGGGCCTCCCGATGAAGGTGGTGTTTGGGATGGCGCTACTGAACAGGTAAAAATATAAAAACAGCAAAGTAATGGTCTTGAATCTTGATAGTGGCAAGACTTGGATATTACTTTATCATGCTTCTTTGTCATTTGTAATACTCATGTCTGTTCCGTTCATTTAGCAGGAAAAAAGAGGCTTTAGGTTTGAGTTGCTGAATCGCATGGATGAGATAGTTTTTTTCAATCCTTTTGCTCGTGAGCAATTGAGGAATGTTTCCAGGGTGTCAATGCAGTCTGGTCCTCATCTGGAGCAGAAATGTCCTCTTTCATTTTCTAATGCATTTTGGCATTTGTTCAAAATGGCTAATGATTCAGTAAGTATCCACTCGGACACTAACTTGTGGATCTATTGTTCCTTTTCAACATAATATAATTGTGGGATTCTGACATGTTAAAAATAATTTCTTCTTGTGTAGTTCTACGAAGATAAGCCATCGTGCATTGATCATCAGGTGTCTTTTTTTTCGAAGGGGCTTATAAATAAATGCGGAATCAGTGCAATTGTTAGCTTATTAGCAGGAATTTAAATGCATCCAATGAACTTGTGGAAGCTATGCATATGTAGAAACTTCTTAGTGTTTTCATAAATTCTCTTGTGAATGGTAATCAGCGTGTTTGGATGGTAGAAGCAATGTGCTATGTTATTTGATCGTGTTTCAGAAAATGTGACCCTCCCCTTCCTTCACCGTTTCACTGCTCCTACCGGTTCAGATTTGTTTGTCTTTACAGTGAGTGGTTTTATTGTTACTGCTGTTTATGAATTCACAGTTTCATTGCTCCTACTGGTTCAGCTTTGTTTGTCTTTACAGCGGGTGGTTTTATTGTTCTGCTGTTTATGAATCATTCACCTTTTCATTGCTCCAACTGGTTAAGCATTGTTTTGTTTGTCTTTACAGTGAGTGGTTTTATTGTTCTGCTGTTTATGAATCATTCACCGTTTCATTGCTCCAACTGGTTAAGCATTGTTTGTCTTTACAGTGAGAGGTTTTATTTTTCTGCTGTTTATGAATGATGATTTTAATAAATATAATAGTAAGATATACAGGGCCATGCCAGAGTTTTGGCCTATCTTCTGTTACCAGTGTCTTATTTTGTTTATATATATATATATATATTTATTTTATTGTTTAGATTTTTTATTTATTAATATATATATATATATATATTTATCATTTCTTATATTTATATCGATGTGTAGTTTCCATTTTTTCTCTGGTGGTTCTCACCTTCCACTACCTCTATTAGATGAAAATCCCGACCTTAAAAAGTCCATTTTTTCTCTGGTGGTTCACCTTCCATTACCTCCATTTGATGAAAATCCCGACCTTAAAAAGATGCAGTTATTGGATACAAATTCACTAGGTTTTCAAGTTAATTTAGTGAAGGGAAGAAGAAATTACAGATGGTTCTTTATCTATAATTTCTGGAGTTGTTGAGTTTACTAGAGGGAAGAAGACACATCAAATATTTGGGTTTTTAGTTGGGTTTTGAATATGATTTAGGGATCATTTGAAGATCCACAAAAAAAATTACAGATGGTGCAAATAGTGGTGGGTAATGGGTGGCAATTGGGCAGGTATGGGCGGGTTTTGGGCTGGTCATAAATGGGCTGATCTTGAATGGGTTAGTAATCAATAGGGGTCATTAGTGGGTTGGGTATCAAATGGGCTGTTCAACCCACATATAACCCCGTTGACCCGTTCACATACTTTATTATTGTTATTATTTTCATTTTTTCCCTCCTCTACTCACAAAATTACGCCTGTATATGACTTTTTTTATATATAAATTTATATTTTAATCGACCCACAAAATTATTCTGGTAGTGACTGTTTTTTTTAATATTCGCAATAATAATAATTATTATTGTTTTTTTTTCGGAAATGCTTTCTTGATGGAAATGTATATAATTGAAGTTTATATGTTATTTACTATAGAAGAATCCTAACAAAAGCCCCAGATTTAATCTTTGGTAATAAAGAAATAATACAAAACAATTCAGATTTTAAAAGTTCAATTAGTAAGTAAATTTTTTTTCCCCTAAAATTAAACAAGTCTGTGCTATATATATCTTATAGTGTATTGAGTAGGGTTGGCAAAAGTTGACTCGACTCGTTAACACGACTCGAACACAACACGAGTTAAGTGGGTTTGGGTTGTCCTTAAACGGGTTGGCACGATTAACTCGTTTAATTTATCGTGTCGTGTTTGGGTTGAAGGGTTCAACCCGTGTAACCCGTTTATACATGTTTAATTATATATGTCGTAAATGAATTTTTGTTTAAGTTCTAAAATTACTATATAAACTTGTGTCTTATAATTTAATCTTTTGTAAACTATAAACTATTTAGTAATTTGGTTTTATTATTTTATTGAGTATTATTAATAATTTAAATTATATATATATATATATATATTTGTAAAAAGGTCATTAAACGGGTCACACGTATAACCCATTTAATAAACAGGTCGTGTTAGTATTGAGAGTTCCTGACACGATTATTAAACGGGTCGTGTTCGGGTTGAGCTATTTAATATAATATTCTTAAATTAACACGACACGATTACGACCCGTGAACACGAATTGCCACCCCTATATCTCGAACATCAGATTGTGTTTGAACTTCTGAATCTATTTTGAGCATTCATACAAATATCCGCATTTTGTACTTTAAATTTGTTCGAGAATGATTGTTACATAGGACTCTCCATTAATTTAATTTATAGAATTGTGCAAAACTGTGTCTTAATTAATTTTAGTTGATTAATGCATTGTGTTTTATTCAAATATAATAATATTTAAATTGCATATTTTTTTTAGGAATGAATGAAGTAGAAGAATTTGGAATAAAAACAAATTTATTAGTAAAATATACGGATATTAATTTTTTTCAAAGGTTTTTATTTTTTATTTTGATAATTACCTTTATTGTAATAGTAAAATTAATTATAAAAACTAAAAATAGAATGAGAGTGGTTTTGTGTTAAAATGAAAGACTATTGGTAGGTTTGAAAAATGACGGTTAGAAAGTGCAAATTATTTTTCTTGCTCCATGGTGAGCAAGAGATCAGGACTCAAAACTTTGCATTTCACATTCAAATACTACCAAAAAAAAAAAAAAAAAAAAAATCTTGTTTTTCATAATAAATTATTGTCTCTACCATTGGCAAGTTATTTATTAAATACCATTTACCTACTCTTGAATTACTATATATTTCAAGAATTGTTTATAATTGTGATATATATCATAATTATCAATTCCAATTTTGTGTCTATATATATAGACACACACTCTTATCGACTAGATATCTCCCATGGTACGAGTACCGCTAATCTACATCCAATCACATGTAATATCACACAAGTTGTTTACCTTCAAATATATATATATATATATATATATATATTTATCCAGATATTCAAACATGAAACAACAAAACAAATCACTATTTCTGTAGTTGATAATCAAATCATATGTTAAAAATATATTATAAAATGATCTTGGTTTAAAATTTTATATAAAATTTGATCACGGACCCTTTTTTTTTTTTTTTAAACACGGAACTTTTATTGTTAGTGTATAGAAAATAGAGGTAATATATATATATTTCAGTCACCTACTTTGGGTAGCTATAATAATCTTATCTTAATGTACTCAATATTTCTTTTGACTACCACCACATTTGAAAAATGTGCTCAATATTTCTTTTGACTACCACCACATTTGAAAGCCAATAAAAATCATTTCATCAAATACCTTCTTAATTGTAAGATATATATATATATATATATAGAGAGAGAGAGAGAGAGATATGTGTGTGTGTAAATGGTCAACATGTAAAAGTAAAAGAGTCCAACTGCTGCATTACTGTTTACACAGAGCAACATACAGCTGTCGACTGCCTATCCCTTTCTATTCAAGTTCCAACTCTTCCTTTTTGCAGCAACCATTTGCTCGTTGCATGCTTTTTTTGGGTAAGTTTTCTGATTTTGTATTTTTTTCAAAATAATACAATTTTTTTTTATTTATTTTTTTATACCGAACAACACAAAATACAGAACCAACAAAACACGAGGCCTCAAAATGCATTTGTCCATATGTATGTAAGCTGTCTCTTTAAAATGAAGTTCATTTTTGCTATCAATTAATATCTATTTCGAGTTAAGGTAATAGAATTTACAATATGCAACTGATAGGCATCTTATTTTTATTTATTTATTATTATTATTTTTTAATTCATATCTATTTCGAGTCAAGAGATTGAATGGGACTCAAGAAGAAATTATACAATTCCACTAGTGATCGGTCAGATGGATTAACAACTAAATTTCATTAAGTCACCTATTCTCCTCGATTCCATCTGTTGTTATTACTAGAACTGAAATTGGAACCGGTTTCTTGGTTCCAGTCCAGTTTTTTATTATTATTATTATTTAAAAAAAAAAAGAATTAATGACTCTAAAATAATAAAATGTAGTGCATTTTGATACATAAAATTATAAATGAGAACATACATTTATTATATATATCTTTTTGCAGGCATCAATGACATATATCATTAGTAACATAATATATGCAATTATTATATGATTTCGATTTTGGAATTTGAAACCGGAACCAATGGTTCCTAAAATTTGGAATCGAAATCAGGACCGAAATCGGAATCAAAGCACCGTTTCAATTCTTAACTGTTCCATTAGTTCTTTGTCCACCCCTAAAGGGGGATTGAACCCATGACATAGCACACAATAATAAAAAATAGTTTACACTACGTCACTTAAACACAATAAGAAAAAATAATTAATACTTCATAAAAAAATAAAAAAATAAAAATAAAAAATAAAAAATTTATTAATCAAATCACTTATAATTATAAATCTTGTTACTATTAAATAGTTTTATACTAAAAATTAACAACAAATAATATTTAATAGATAAAATTGATAATGGATTAAGTGAAATGAGAGAATGCACAAATAAATATTGGGTAACCGTTCGGGAAGCATTTTGCTCTTAAAGAATTCTAAATTTTGACTGGCCTAATGTGATTTTGTAGAGTGTGATTACTTGTTAATTACATGAAAGATTTGGGATGTTAAACTAGTTGATTGCTTTTCTATGTTAGCTACTGGAAATTTTTGAACCGGTTCAGGTTTTTCAACTGGAATTGTAAAATTGCAACAGGTTCAAAAATTTTGTCACAAGGTATATCAACTCGGTATAATAAAAAAGTTCATTTTTAATTTTGGTGTGACTTACTTTTAACCTTTTTGATGAAAACAAAAGAAAAAAGGACTGAGCCACAGACTCACTTTTGCAGGAGTGTACTATGTGTATACACTCTTATATACTCAAGCTTATATAAAACGCACCCTCCACACACTCTCTCTCTCACATGAAGAAAAACCCTTGAAGATGAGCATGTGAAATAGACCTGTAATCCACAATCTCAGATCTCTGATTCTTGGACGGCATTTGGAGTTTGGGTTGTTTTATGAAGTTTGAGCTCTAGTTACAGGTATTGCGTTTTGGATTTATGTGTATATTTCTGAGTAGGGTTTATGGCTTAAACTTGTAATTTTCCTGTGTCTCTAACATGAAGAAAAACCTTTGACCCATGAAAATCAGTACGTGAAATAGACCAGTAATCCACAATCTCGGTCTCTGATTCTTGGACAGTATTTGGAGTTTGGGTTGTTTTATCAAGTTTGAGCTCTAGTTATCTGGTATTGTGTTTTGGGTTTATGTGTATATGTCTGAGTAGTTTATATGTATATGTGTTTTGGGTTTATGGCTCAAACTTGGGATTTTCTATCTTTTCATGGTTGTTAGCTGTTAATTATTTTTCTCTTTGTTTCGTCGTTGTTGTCATTTCTAGCTATGGTAGATCCAAAATATGACCTGCGCCAAGATTATAATGGAGAATCGTCAACGTTACGGTCTGATGCGAACGAAAAGGTAAGTTGTTCTGGTTTAATTAAATCTGAATTTCAAAACTTATTAAATCGATGAAAAACATTTACATATATATATATATATATTTCAGACTATTGTTGGCATAAGGTATTTGAAATAAATAAATTATGACTTTTGAGTTCACTTTTAGTAAGTGAGACCAATTTTTATTTTTTATCAGTTTCGCAGTTCTCTAACCCTGGAGTTTGGTTTGTTTCACAAGATTGATCACGTGCTTCGCTACTCCTAATTAATTGAAGTTGAACAAAAGATGGATGAACTCGAAGATCTTGAATCATGAAATTATCATGTTTTATATAACTAATGATTTTGATTGAATCTGTCACTATTGTACTTATAACCAATGTTTGAGGATATTGATATCGAGTTTGGTGTTTAAAATGTCAAGTTTCACGGTAAATGCTTGAAATTTATTATGGAACTGAGGGCAATATTGAACTTACAAGTCTATCTGCTATACCCAAAGAAACTGTACTCATCATATCTATCTGCCTCAAGAACTGTCTGTTTAATCCTCAAAACCGTCTTCTGATGTACCACTGCCTTTCAATATAAGGCATAACATGTTGCAAACTCTTCCATGTAACTAAAACCAGTAGCTAAGCTGTATTTGTGTGTGTGTTTATTGGTCCTCTCTCTCTAGCTTATATGCATAGCAGTATTTTAAGTGTGTGGGTGTGATATGATACGAAAAGGTAAGTTGTTCTGGTTTAATTAGATGTGATATGGATTTCAAAACTTATTAAATTGATGAAAAACATTTACATATATATATTTCAGACTATTGTTGGCCTGAGGCATTTGAAATTTAAGTTCCAATACACTATAGCCGAGGCAGATGAGGAGAAAGCCTTTAAAGGAGAACTATGGAGACTGGGAAAGGAGCCGGAGGATTCCAGATTTATACTTTACGAGAATTGTGACATCTCTACCAAAGAAGCAGTTAATTTAGTCTCCCTTACCAGGGATCTGAAGTCTCCCCACTTGCTGAATGCACAGGAAGTATCTATGGATAGCACCGAAACAAAAGTAGTACTCATTCACGAATATTTTGTCAAGTACTTCAATAGGTGGCTGGCAGACCGTACCAGTGTAAGAGAGGACAGTTTTGTAAACAACAAATTGAGTGAATTTTGGAAGAAGTCCATCAGGTAAAGGGATGTGATTTAGATTTTTTATTTTTTATTTTTTGGGTAAGTAATGTGATTTAGATTTTAGATATATTTCAGTTCCATATTCCTAATATATTTTATTTTTGTTTTAAATTTTACAGCAACATATCAGAGACTATAAATTACCTCCATGCAAAGAATATCATTCATGGAAGTCTCTCTCAAGATTCTTCATATGTAATTAAAGGAGGAGATTTACATGTGATTCGTCCTTCAACAACACCACCACCTGACAATAAAAAATCCCTGGAACATTTGAAATGGAAGGATCTTGATGACTTTAGGAAGTTCTTAATGACTCGTATAAAAGTCCCAAACTTAGTACCTCTCGATTGGACTTACTTTAAAGATATCTTTACGATTGGTCATTTAAAGTAAGTTATCTTTTATCCATGATTTTTTTTTAATACAACATTGATACAGCAGTCACTTTGAGACTCACACAAATGGGCCAAATGGCTATGAGTGTCTGTAATGTGGCAACTCTGTTGAAACATATTTTCCTTTTTAGATCTTACTTTGTTTTTATATTTAATGTCTCAGGGCTTCGCAGTTAAAAAAATGCCCTTTGTTGATGGACCCGAAGAGGCGTATAAATTGTTTCCCCAACAAATCCTATGTCAAATTTCTTCTGCACATGAAGAAATTGCAACACTGGGGTCCAAAATGGGACAATGCGATTACAGGGGACAGCATTGCAAAAGCTGTCTATGATTTTGGGTCTAAGAAAACATCTCAACAAAATGCTCCACCAAATGCTCCACTGCCAGTCACACCCTATAACACTTCTTCTCTGAGGGAATTGATACGTTTTATCGAGAACTTCTTGCATCATGCCGTAGAGATTGCTAGAGAAAGGCATGAAGAAAGGGATAGAGAAAGTTTTATGGATGGATTAGGCCATATTCCTCCAATGGTATGAATTTAGTTTATAAATTTAACAATTAGTAATATTTATTGGTATGAACTTTAATTTATGAATTTAATTTTTTAATTTTTTATTCCTCAACCAGGAATACGAAGAACCAGAAATTGCAACAGATATCATGACCCTATACCCTGGGATTGCATCTTTCCTGCACAACTTGCTTGTTAGGGAGTTTCCAGACGAAATTATCACAATAGTGTAACTGTTTCCAAACTCCAACATATTGGCTCAGTATGGTGGTCTGTTTTGAAGATTTTGTCTCTTTTCTAGTACTGTGACCATGAAGTACCAACATGTTGCTCTTTACTTTTGTATTGATGATTAATAGTTTCTTTTGGACTTCTAACATGTTTGGCACTGATTCTATTATATGTTGGATTGATACCGTGTAATGATTTTGAAAAAATTTATTTAGCAATTTCGGGTAAGATATAATTGTTTAGTCTTTCAAATGTGAACTTTGTGCTTGATCAGAGGTTGTGTTAGGTCTCTGTTTTGCAGCAGTTTTCTCCAGAACCATGAGCATTGATTTGGAATGTTGATATCCCAGATGCTTTTCAATTTGATCAAGTGTTCTTCTGTCCAAGTCTTCCGTAAGCCGTGTTCTTCATTCGAGCATAAAGTCCATAGGTGTCTCAATATTACTGCATTGTTCCACACTTTTTGCCTTTTCTTCTCCCTGGGATAGAGGCTACTAATTAAAGCCCACAGGTCCCTCTTATTGACCTGACCAGGCCAACTTCAGTTCCAATCCACCAGCTTCCTTTGGTGTGCATACCTGTTCCCAATCCACTTTGGCTTTGAATCTGTTCATGTTTAGTCCTGACCATAGAAATCTTTGTAGAATTTGAGTAACAAGCTCACACACTTTGATAGGAAGTATCAAAATGTTTGTCCAATAGATATGCATGCTAAAGAGTGTTGCCTTGACTAGTTGTAGCCTCCCTGCAAAAGAAAGTGCTCTAGTAGTCCAGATATTCACTTTAGATAGCATGCTATCTATGAGTGTTTGGCAATCATCAGCTGTAAGTCTAGAAGACATTAGTGGTATGCCAAGGTATCTTACCGGAAGAAAGCCCAAGAGAACTGAAAAATGTTTGAGATTGCCATCCTTTCACTATCAGAAATACCACTAAAAAAGATTTGGCTTTTGTTTAGGTTAGGGGTATGACCAGAGCTTGCTAAAGGTGTCAAGAGAATCTTTAAGAACTCTTGCAGAAGTGGTATTCCCATGACAAAGCAATAGTATATCATCAGCAAATGAGAGACGGGATATTTAGTGATTTACATCTCCAGTGGAAAGTGAAGAGAGTGTTCGAAGAAGTTAGCTTATTTGTGATAGATGATAACACATCCCTAAAACAAATAGATAAGAGGATATAGGATCCCCTTGCCTCACACATGTGATACTCCTAAAAGAACCACTTAGTTCACCATTGATAGAGACAGAAAAGGATGCAGTGGTAACACATAGCTTAATCCATTGGATGAAAGTAGATGGGAAATGTAGCAGGTCAAGAGTATCAAAGATCATTTGCCAATGGATTTGGTCATAAGCCTTGTGGAGATCCACCTTGAGAGTACACCTAGGAGAGGATGTAGTCTTATGAAAACCTCTCAGTAGCTCTTGAGCTAAGGTAATATTGTCCCCAATTAATGAAAGCATTTTGTGCTTTATCAATGAGTGTAGGTAATATGGGTGATTTTGTTTGCAAGAAGTTTAGAAATACACTTATACAGGACACTACAACAAGTATAGGTCTATAATCAGCTGGGGGTGTGGGATTTGGGATCTTTGGTATGAGTGCAAGATAGGTAGCATTAATTTGTTTCAGCATCCTACTTGTTTGAAAGAATTGTTTTATAGCCAAGGAAACTTCCCCACCCACAATATGCCAGGTTTTTTTTTGAAGAAAAATGAGTTAAAACCATCTGGTCCAGGAGATTTTTTTTATTTTACTGAAAATATGCATTTCATAATCTCAATGTCAGTATGAATTGCAATAAGATTATCCAAAAATTCCTCTGGAACAGTTTTTGAAATGAATTGGGCTAAGAAATTCTTACCCCGGTAACAATGAGGATTGCTACCTATCCATTCTTCAAAATAGGAGGAACTTGTCTTTAATGTCATTACTGTCTCTTGATATCCTTCCATCCTCCATCTTAACTTCTGTTATTTTCTTCCTGTTAATCCTGTTTTGTACACTCTTGTGGAAGAAACTTGTATTATGGTCACCCTCTGCCAGCCAAAAAACTAGGGTTTTTTGGAGGAGTCGTTCCCCTCAACTTTAGCCAGAGCTGGAATACACTGTAATGAGTGTTTTCTCTTGATTTCTCAACACAAAATTGCTTGGATCATTGTCCAATGCTGTTTGGCAGGAGACAAGGTATTTTTTTGCATTCGCCACTCTTACAATAATGCTACTGAAAGTGTTGTAGTTTACCTTTTTCAATGCTCCCTTTAGAAGCTCTAATTATGAACAAACTCTGAAAATAGGAACACCAGAGATTGGTGCACTCCATATATCAGAAACAATATCCATAAACTGTGGATGCTCAGCCAAGAAATTAAAGAATTTGAATGGGCATTTCCTGCGATGAGAGGGTGTTCCCAAATTAACAACCATTGGTGAGTGATCAGAACAAAGAGGTGGGAGGAAATTACAGTAAGAATTTGGAAAAGTCTCAAGCCATGAGCCATTGATGACTACCCTATCAAGCTTCTTAGATATTGGCTCTTGATTAAGTGATTTGTTTGACCAAGTAAAGTGAAATCCAGATAACCTGAGGTCCTCCAAATTATTGTCAAGTAAGCAATCATTCAGGTGATTCATAGAGGGTAACCATTGTTCTGTACCTCCATGTCTTTCTCTAGCCCACCTAATAGCATTGAAACCACCAAGAACCCAAGATTCAGAGCAAATAATTTCACCAATATTGGTGATACCTTCCCAAAGGTTATGTCTCTCCTCAGGAGTATTTGCTCCATGGATAAATGTTACAAAAAACTCTGGAGAATTAGACTCTAGGGGGTAACAGAGACATGAATGAGTTGGTCAGTCATGGTTAGACACTGGATGTTGACAGAGATGGGATTCCAAAGTATCCAAATTCTTCCCGAGGGAGCATGGTTACTATTGGTAATAAGAGGCCACTGTGAAATGTTTCTATGGATTTCTTGCTCATTGTGGATTCTGACTTTTGTTTCAAGAAGACCAACAAAATCAAGATGATTCTCATTGATGAACTTACTAACTTCCTTCTGTCTAGAGGGGTTGTTCATCCCTCTGACATTCCAGGCTGCAAACATCATTAAACCTTTGGGGGGTTTGGATATCACTGAAGAACTCCAAATACTCAGCTCTTGAAGCTTTCTGGGCTTTCTTTGCAGCCTTCTTAGCTTATTTTCTCAGTTTCTTCCTACCTCTTGTGGTGAGGTGGGTCATTTCAACTAAACTTTCATCCGAACTTGATATTCTCTGCACCTCAATGATCTTATCACAACCAACATTAATCTGACCCTGAGTCACTGGTTTTCTAGTTTCCTCCTCTCCCACTTCATATGAAAGGATATGAAATCTGTTATATGTATGGGTGGATGTAGATTTGGATGATGAGCATGGCTCTGAATGGTGCCCAGAAGTATGGCTTGACACTTCATTTCTAAGCTGTTTGTAACAAGTTGTGAATCCAGGTGGTTTAGATAAACTAGATGATGGTGAACCATCCAAAGTCTCAATTTGCTTAGATGTGAGAGAAGTGCATGGTGTATTGGTTTGGGTTGGGGCATGAATTGGTGAGGTTGAAGGTAGGTGTAGTGGTAACTGAAGGGGTAAGGAAGGTGGTGGAGGAGGTGATGGACTAGCAGTGGTCTGTGGTGGTGCTTTGACTGTAGAGTCAATGATTGCTTTGCCAGAATCCTCTGCAATGGGGTAATCTTTTCTATTCATGTTAGCAACCTTCAGCATACCAGGTGGTTTTTTAACCCACACTTTTTGAATTGTTGGGCAGTGTAGTGACCAAAACACTTACACCTAGTACAAGATTGAGGTTTCCACTGGTATACCAGATTAATTTGAATGAACTCATTCTCTCCCACTTTCAAGTTAACATGGTCAGTGAGTACTTGATTTACATTAATATCAACACAAATTCTTGCATATGAAAGTTTCCTTTTGGACTCTTGTCATTTCATCAGCAAAGAGAGGCTTCCCAACCACACTTGCAATGCTACTAAGCCGTGTACCATTGCAGTGCTCAAGTGGTACATAGAAAGAATTGATCGTGCTGGAATAGAATCACAGAAGCCTTTGTTAAATTGCATGTTTGTGTGCCATTTTTTTAAGATTTGAGGTCTGTTAGAAAAGGTCCATGGACCATCTTCTGGGATCCTCATGCAATCCATTTCATTTCTGAACTTAGAAGGAAGAAACCAGAATCCGTACCAATAATTTCAACATGACCTTTGGGTCTCCAAATCTTGTTAGCAAAGGAGCTAACAAGGCTGAAGGGCAGTCTCTTGTTCACAAAGGATCCAACGAGGCAGCTCTTCCATTCAAGCATTCCTTCCTCTTTGGAAGATGGTGGGGGTTCCAACTTCCAAAAAAAAAAGATGGTGGGGGTTCCACAAAGGAAAAACCATTGCATGTAGAAGGCTTGAGGTATGTAAATTCCATTTTAGGACAAGACTTTTTAGCAACTTCTGACCAGGGACAGGCGGTTTGGTAGTAATGGGTGTTGGACAAATAGTAGGTTAGTTGTTTGGTTGAGATTCAACTCAACATGGGCTACCATGGAATAGAATTAAACACTTGGACGTATTCTTAATTTTGGGTGAACCAAGTAAAAATCTTTTTGTTCGCGTGTAATTGATATGTTTTTCATTTATTTTCTGCTTAATTTCTGAAAAATACTATTTATGATCTATTTGGCATGTAGGATTGCAATGAAATGCAAGTGGGAATTGAATAAGAAAGTGAATAGAATGGTCATTCTTATTCTATTATTTTGGTTGTGAATATGAAATGATACAAAAATGGAATGGCGATCACCATTCTAGCGTTTGGTTGGACTAATTTAAATCCTAGAATGGAATGAATTTCAAATTGAACTTTCTAAATTACCCTTTACAAAAACAAATAAATTAAAGTAACAAATTATTATTATTATTATTATTTTTATTATTTTAAAAAAAGTAATAGCGACGGAGGTTTAAAGTTGCGCTTAGTATGCAGGAATGGGAATACCCATTACATTGGAATGAAAATTCATTCCGCAACTTAACTTCTTAAATGGCCATTCCATTCCACCAAGAGATTTTTTTAAAATCAAGCTCCTTGAAAACCCTTGTGTGAAGTCCAATAACCACCCCCACCCCCACCCCCACCCCCACCCCCACCCCCATTGTCGCTGCCTTCTATCGACACCACCACACCGTCGTTGTCATCACCACTATTGCCACCTCCACTGTTTTCCACCACTGTTACGACCACTGTTGTCGCCTTCCACCACCACCACCACACTGTCGTCATCACCGCCACCGCCATCTCCACTATTTTTCATCACCGCCACCGCCTTCCACTATCGTTGCCACCTCCACCATCGTTCGCCACCATTATCGTCGCCTTCCACCAATGTCACTACCCCCATTGTTACCACCACCACCTCCACTACCTTTTACCACTGCCTTCCACTTCCATCTCCTACAACATTGTTGCCTTCAACCACCACTACCGCCTTTCACCACCACTTACACCACTGCCGTCCTTCCACCATTCCCTGTCTATTAAGGGTGGGGCGAGACAAATTACCACCCCTACCTCTGAAACTCTCTAAGAGTGGAGCTTGAAGCGGAGGATGCCTTTTGGGGAAGCCAAGTAATTCTTAACTTTGGGAGAGGTCATGTCCATGGATGTCAATTTAACTTTCCCCGCCTGGTCCCCACTCTGTCCCGCCCCTAATGTGACGAGTTTGGGAACATCCTAATCGGGTTAGGGACAACTTTGGGAAGAGAGCTTAAAACCCGCAAAGCTCCAAACCCTCCCCAATTAATAATTAATAAATAAATAAATATTCTTCTATAAGCTATAATTTTTTATTTTTTTTTTCTTTATTTCTTATGATTGATAAATTATTTTACTAAATTGACAAAAAAAAAAAAAATTACCAATAGTTTTCTTAACAACCCTAGTCCACTTTATCATTTCGCTTGAGTCCCTTTTTATTCTTTTAATTAATTGTTTTTTTTTCCATCACAAGGGTAATAGAGACAACTACTAGCTCCAGTATCGGTAGAGGGGTAGTAAAAAATATTGTTGCCTTACTCCCCTACCTGTCCTTGTGACCAAAATGTCAATGGAACTGATTTCCATTCGAAAGATGGCCTACCTAGAGGAGCTCTTTAAAAACCAGGAGGCTGGTTTGTACGCACGACATACTACACAAATGCCTCGTGCAATTAATCCTTATTAAACCACAAGATAGTAGATATGTATGTTGGGTCGACTGCGCCTTTTCCTTCTCAACGGCTGGTATGAGAATATATATATATATTAGTAATATACCATTACATTTATATATAGACAATTGCTAGCTCCCCTCTCCACTCCACCTATCCTTGCAACCGACATGTCAATCGAATCGGATTTCAAAATGATAACCCGTTAGCTAGCTGAATACCCTATAATCAATTATCTAAACATATCCCTTTTAGCATCAAGGCACTGAATAGTCTAATGCTATTATCACCTTTAAACACTTTATACGTCTCCCCAAATCCCAAAATGGCAATTTAAAGTACAACTTCTTGAAAGATAACATCGAAGTACTTGAGAAAGACAGTGGAGAAAACAATTTGAGGCTTATCAATCTTCAAATGGCTAGATAGATACATATGATAAGCCACTTCCAGCAATACAAACCGAAAATTTTAGTCACAAAAGTTAAAAACAGGCCTGCTGAGTCGTCAGATGATGTTAGTCCAAAACATTGAGACAACGAAAATAAGCAAACGAACATAGTCAACTCCAAATGTCAAAGTGAAGCCAATGCCAAAAGTATCTTCTCTCTTGGATCCTGAAATAGTCAAAGTGATCAAAAGTGAATAAAAGTTGGGAGGGAGGGAGTTAAATCTTAACTCGCTTACAGATGAACAAAAAAAGCTACATTGAAAAATGAAAAGAAAATAAAGAGGAGCATTTCCTAAATAACAACCCATGAAGCAAATGATCCACATAAATATAGACGTGAGGATGGATCTTCATCTTCTTTTTTTTTACCTGGCAATGGTTAGAGAGTTGAGTTAGTGAGGGTTAAGGGGAAGGGGATTCGAACCTATGAGCATGGGGTGGGGGGCACTTGAGGCCTAGCCAACCACTCAAGCAACACTGCCACCTGTATTGATCTTCATCTAAGCATACTCCGTTATAATGTTGTCGGAGTGATGTATGTAGGGCAAGAAAGGTTCTGACACCACTTGTCTTAGGGGAATGCTCTGATGTAGAACCAGGAGGAAGAGGAAAGGAGAAGAGAAGAGAAGGAAGATAGGAGAGAGAGAGAGAGCAGAGAGAGGGAGAAAACCACTGAATCAATATGTTCATTAATCACCACCATCAAAAACTCTCCAATTCAAAGAACCAGACACTACATATATAGGCAATGAATAAAACCCTAATCAAAAAATAAAAACCTAAAATAAGAAAATATTAACCCTAATTTTATATCCAAACAGATATATATATATATATATATATATAATTTTATCAAATCTCAAGTTTTATCTATTTTGCTCCTTCAGAAGCAGAAGCCAATCACGTACACCTCAGGCATGTGAGTCATATCTTTTGTTCTTTTTACAGAGTGCCTCCAAATACCCCTAATAGTTGATAACCGGATTTGTATTAACCAAGAGGCAGAAACTCAAAAGTCACACCACGTATAATCTTTACCAACTTTGATTTGGTTAGAAGAGTAATTAGCTTTTAAATATTGCAAATGGTTACACACATATCATGACCCAAAAAAAAAAAAAAATTACAATGACTAATGTTGCATCAACCAAGAGACACATCGTCGTCATCAGCATCACCATCATCTAACCTTCTTCCCAAATGAATGGGATCGGCCCAATGAATTCTCTTTCTCTACTCTATTCTATTATACACTATGTATCTTCTAAGATTTAATGTTTTAAAATCATTTTTAATTATTTCATTCCATATTAGTTTTGGCTGTCCTACCTTCTCTCACCAGCTATGCAAACTACTCTACCCCTTCTAACAACCACGAGACACTCATGAATAATTTCATACCCAATCGACCTGGTTGAAGGAAAAATCCGCTACTTTTTGGAGTCAAGACATAACAAACAATAAATAAAAAATAAAATAAAAAGGGTCAGGGCTAAAAAAAGAATGCTATGGTGAAATAAGAAAACTATAAAAGAATGGACATATGTAAAAGCTTATAGGTACTACCGGCGGATTACCATTTTCGACAAAAGTCAACTCAGATGGTTTCGTTACGCACGAATGCACGATGGTCATAGAAGTTTGAACTAATAACAAGGAGCCATGTGAAAGCTAGAGGACCTTAAGGTCAATACAAAGAGGAAATAGTGTGTGAAAGAGGCTCCATACAGAACAGAATAGAAAAAATTCTTTAGCATCCAACAAAATAGGTTGAACATCGTGACTTGGACATATAGCTTTTAGGGTAAACAATCTCACTTTCTGAAGCTTTTAGGGTAAACAACCATTCACTTTCTGAAGTGTTTGAATTCAATTTGCACCCTCACTCCTAATCTTTTAGGTTGCACCTAAATTGATCCTTTACAGTCTACTTGTCAAAGGAGACATGAACAGTGCATTTCTCCCAATGACATTGAAATTCATATATCGAACTAACCAAAGTTGTCCACTTGAAGATAGAAATAGAGAGAGAAGCAGGGAATTAAAAAATAAATAAACAATCAAGGCGGAAGCACAGCTAGATAATGGCAGTGAGATGGTCTGGGGAGAGAGAGAGAGAGCGAGCACCACCTTCTTTTTCCTCTACCAAAACTGCAGCTTCTCTCTTGATAAGTGCATAATTTGTACATAATTGATCTCCAAAATTATATTTTATTTTGGATTGTTTTATTTAACAAAATGTATCATTTGGGAATTTATATTGAAGCAACTCTCCATATCCTATCTTGGAAAGAAACCTAGAAGAAAACCGTCTCAATAAATTTGTAATAACTTTTGACTCCGATATCAGAATTATGCAAACTCAGCAGCTGTGCAAAGAAGATTTAAAGCCCGTCATTTTTGTATTTCACAAGAGTTTCGTGAAAAGCACCTCTACAAGGTCAAAATTGGGCTGCAAATCGACGTAAATATGGAAAGATGACTTTGGCAGATTTCCATTTCTACAATTTCCTACTTCCTTCTTCTAGAGAAAAAACCCTAAAGAATCTCTATATAAGAGAAAGAAGAGCAACAGAGAGAGGAGAGAAAAATAAACATAAAAAAATACAGAGAAAAATTCAGAGGAAAAAATAGATAGCAAGTGATCGGTGTCTAAGGAGCAAAGCTGGGAGGCTTGTGAAACTGACACAGAAAATACAGGAGATCTACTCATGATTCCGGGTTGGATAGTTGTTATTTTATCACTCATGGGGTTCTAATCTCTCAGTCAAGGCTGAGAAGATTGGGGTTAGGGTCAACTCTCTGCCGGACAAGCTTTTGTTGTTCCCGTTCCCGTCGGTGTTGGAGGCTCATAAGGTCCTGGACTAGGGTAAGAAATCTTGGGGCGAGGCTCAACTTCTCATCGATCTCTGGTACTTTAGGGTTGGGTGTTCCAGATAGAGATTGGGACACAACTTCTGGCGAGTCATTTTGTATGGTCTGCCGTTGCATCTCTGGTGTCAGAAGCTCTTCGTAGCCATTGGTGATGCATGTGGCGGATTTCGGGATGTGGAGGCCTTTGAGATGAGTGACACAGAAAGAATTGTGCTCACTGTGGCTGGCAGAGGGGTGATTCCGGCGAGTATCGTTGTGGAGGATGGAAGGTGGGCGTTCAGAATTTTGTTATCTGAAGAAATTGATCCGACCATGGTTCCGTTAACTGGGACATGTTCCAGTAAAGGTGTTTCGGGCCCACCGGCGGCGTCGGATAGCGTCCCTCGTTCTTCATACAGGTATGGAGGTGGGGTTGGACCTAAGCCGGATTTCCAAAAGGTGGAGGTGCAGAATAGCCAGGACCAAGGTTAGGGACGTGTGAAACGCCACGCGCCTAAAGTGAGTGGCAGTGGGAAGGCTGTGTCTGGGACACGTGGTGGGCGGAGAAATGACGCCCATTATGAGTGGAAGACAGCTGCCCTCCCTCGTGCCGAGTCACGTGATTCTCAGGATTTTTTGAATCCAACTTCTGTTGGGCTGGATGGTGTTGGGCCTAGTCTATGTGGGGCTCATGTTGTGGGCTCGAAAGTGAGTGGGAAGGACTCCTTTAAGTGGGTTGAACCTGGACCATCTTCTGGGACGGGGCGTTTCATCAAGTCTGTTAAGCGGGACGGACAATCTAAGCTTTCTGGGCCTCTCCTTTCTTCTGGACCAGCTAAGGTGAAGCCAAAATTGGCTAAGGGTAGGATGGTTAAATGGGGCCCAAACAATCATCTTTCAATTTCCTTTCAAAGTGGGCAGCCCAACCCAATTTTAGAAGCGGCTCAAAGCCTTGTCATTCAAGAACCTGCTTCGGACACGTTACAGAGAAGATCGACCTCACGTTCTTGGTCAACGAAGGAGAAGGCGAATTGGGTGAAGGTGAGTTCGAGAATGACGAAAGGGGCTAAGGTTTGTCCGAAGTCTTTCCGGCATGGGTCGTGCTGTCAGAATCGGCTCTTGGGTAACAGATTTGAGGTTCTTCAGTCTGGGTTTTTGGGTGATGACGAGAAAGGCGATTGTGTCTCCATGAAGAAGGATGGTCCCTCTTGGAGTTTCTCGAAGCAACCTAGCAAGAAATGGACCAGGAATGATAAACAGAAGTGGGTTGATCGTAAGGATCCCCATTCGTGTCTAGGTATGTCGGTCCACTCTCATGATCGGAATTCTTCATCTGCTTTTACTTCTGACTCTACTCCTTGTGAGTTGTTGGGGGGGGGGGGGGGGGGGGGGGTGTGGGTGGGGGGGGGG
>JAOTQH010010106.1:0-18671 GCA_025631255.1 Cornus kousa | reverse complement strand
AAAACACCATAGGGAAGAAAAGAAAACAATAAGAATAAAAGAGACTTGAGAAAAACTAATGAAGCTATAAAAAACTTCGGGGAAAAATATTGGTTCTGTTCGATAATAGGTGCAATCAATCTTTGGGCAATTTACTAGACACTGCTTTATACTTTTGCACGCTGCAGGGAACAGACTCCAGACTATGAATTTCATGTTTCAAAGGGGTCTAGCTCAGAATGACACTAGTATATTTTGCGGGAGAGATGAAGAGAACCTGTTCCTCATCTTTTGTACAAATGCCAGTATTATACCAAAGCGTGGAACCGCATTGCTGGCAAAGAAGGTCTCGGATGGCCTCAATCCAATGAGCTTAACTATCTACTAAGCTGGATGACTAGCAACTGCTATGCAAGAAACAATTGGAAGCATGAACTTGCAACTGCTATGCAAGAAACAATTGGAAGCATGAACTTGCAACTGCTATGCAAGAAACAATTGGAAGCATGAACTTTGTAGAATCACTCCGGCAGCCTCGGTTTATCAGCTATGGAGGGAGAGGAATAACGGAAGATACTCTAACAGCCTCTTAGATTACTCCTCAGTTGCAAACCTTATTTGTGATAATACTAGACCTAAAATGTTTTCTTCTAAATTTATGATCAACTCCGAGTCTTATAATGGTCTCTTGGCTTCCTGATATAGTGGATGGACCTCCTCGTGCTACACTTTGCTTCTTTCATTTGATTGTACTCAGGGAGGTATGACTCCCTTTATCCTTGATTTCTAGTAATACAAATCTTATTTATCCCCCCAAAAAAAATATGGAGCTGCCGGAATTCCAAGAGGTTCTATCTAAAACCTTCGTTTATAAGTTTGTTGTCATCTTTAGATCATCTGACATGGAACACAAAGTGTGTAATTATATACTACATGATATATTTGGATTCTTAGTATTGCGTGAAATTAAAATACAATCCCCATCTGCACCTATAATTCGGTAAATTTGTGCTTGCTGACATTCCGTTAATATTTCAAACGCAATTCATCAGATTAGGAAAAATATATATTTTGAATTAATATTCAAATATACACTCCATTTTTCGGAAAATCAATATCCCATTTGACAATATAAGGCCATTTGACATCATCTTCATAAATCACAATGATGCAGTGGCTCTTTTATGCCTAACAATTTGAAAGATGTTCAAAGAGAGATCCAATCTCAAGAGAGCTTTATATGCATCGTCTACCTCTCTCATGCACTCCACAACTCCGAATCAATTTCATTCCTTGCAGACTTGAATAACTCAAGCCGTCTCGTGCACTGCTGCCTTCTATCCATAAGTACCGGATCTTCGTTCAGCAATTGAGCAAGCTGCCGACCCTGTAAAAAAAAGTGAAAACAACAATTAACACCCATTTGTCGTCATTGGCAGCAGTTACATACTGAAATTAGTAGATGAACACTTGAAGCTTGTGTATCAATGGTATAGATAGGTCAAGATCTTCAATTTGGTCCAAGATTAGGTCTAACAAGTTTTGACAAGAATATCTTTTGAAAATAATAGTAAGTGGTTCAAATGAATACCTCTTTTTTTCCCAGTTGTGTATAGAAATGATCAAGCAAAGACCGCTTAGCTTCCTGAACTTGACAATATACCACAGCCTTTGGAATGGTATTCCTGAGGGTCTCGGAAACCATCCCAACGTAAGAGGCAACGTTTGAACCTATCCTCCGGTAGTGGCCCTCTGTGTAGCGGTCCACAGTGGTGGCAGCAGGATTTCCTCCTTTCTCCACTTCCAGGGAGAGTTTTCGGAAGAAATCCACGGTCAAGTATGAGGATTCCATATCCACCATTCGCAACACTGTCTTCTTGCTGTCATCACGGAACCTCTCTAATGCTTCAGTTGCAGCTGCGGCTATGTCAGCTTGAAGAAGGGGAAAGCGTTTTAACTCCTACATTCCAAAATAAAAGTTTACACACCAGATCCTTACTTGAACCACAGAAGAAAAGTGCAAGATCTCAAACCTGTGTTTCTCCAATCGACTTTCTCATCAGCTCCTTTAAAATGAAGTGGACCTACAATAACGATTAATGGTATTCAGCTACGCTTTACAAGTTCCATGACTTTAACTTCAAAATTCATGGAGTCATTTTTTGTTAGTATTCTATGATTGAATTATTAATCTATATGTTTCCAGAAGCCATTTCAGTCATAATCTTTGTCACTGCACTCACTTAAATATAGTGTATGTACATTTTGATTCTTATATTCATTTCAATGCTTCCAATTTCTTTGGTCCCAAGGCATCCCATTCTAGAGAAGCTTCCATTCTTGCACCAAATGATTCATATTGAATCAATTCTCCCTAGATTGCACTCCCAAAGACGGGGTCACGGGAGACACATCATTGAGCATACAAGCAGGCTAGAAACAGTCACCATGATAGCCAAAAGGAGATAGAATGAAAGATAAAAAGCACTTACTGCATCCACTGAAGCCTCAGCAGGGCCTCTAAAATAATTAAGGGAACTGTCAATGAGGCGTCGGTAACCTTGTTCAGGCGCAATCAGATGAGGCTGGTAACCATCTGCCTCTGAAACCACTCTTCTTACATTCTGCAGTGAAAGATGACGATCAAATGGAAGCTTCCTCAGAGCAGCAGGGAACTGGTTGTCAAAAACTCCATAAATCCTATCTCCACCTGACCGCCTGAGAATAAAAGGAGGATACAAACAAGAAAAATTAAGGGAAGGGCATTATCACATAAATTTTTATATGTAATAGCTGTACTTTTAGCAGATACCACCACCAAGTGAGCCCTAGTTGATCAAAGGTTTTAGCACAAGTGGTCAAAAATTTATGGAATCACCCATAATAAGATGTTATATGGAGAAGAATGCTAAAACAATAAAAAAGAAAGGCATGGTTGCTACACTTCAGCATTCAGCAATCAATTTCATTTGCTTCCAAAAAGCAGATGGCAGAAAAGAAAAGAAAAAAAATGAATATTTAAAATATGGTAATGACTTTGTTTGTCCTTTTTTTCTTTTTCTTTTTCTTTTTATATGGTTGACTGCCAAAAATTGGAGAAGATGATTTGAAACATAATATAATACCCTCCATCAAGGTGCTCTTTAAAAATCCGGTCAAAAGCACGGCAGAGCTCCAAGATAGTGTATAACTGGGCCTGTAAACAAAAGCAGAAAACCTCCATTAAAGATTCATAACTCATACCAGAATATACGCTTGCATAAAAAGAAAGAACAGATATAAGCTACTCACTCCTGCATCAAGAGTGACAGGTCTACCAAGGTGGTCCAACTCGGCTTCAAGTTCATCGATGCTTCTATTAATCAAAGATATAATACTTGGTATGCGAGCTTTAATTAGAGATTCTAGATGCTGAAGCCAAAGCATTGTACATTAGTAAACAGTCATTCTGTATACTATTCAGAGAAAAATAGATTTTTTATGATAATTTAAAATGCAAATAAGTAGGATGGAAAAGTATACCTTTGAGAGAAGCTTTGCTAGATACTCCGAACCCATTCTGCTGGCCAAGTGTCCATAGTCAGGACTAGTGGAGAAAAATTCACGCTCTTTATGCCGTGCAGCAATCATGTCAACATTTTTATTTATATCAGCCTGTGAACGATTCACAATTCCAACCCAAGGATGTTGCAGCCTGTATGATCTTCCTTCAAGAACCTTCAGTATATCAAAAATCAATATTGAGAGATAAAGATTGAGAGTTGAAACATTCTGCATATTTTTGTTGTTGACATTAAATATTTTGAACTAGTAATTTCTATAATGCTTACTCCAATAAGGTTTAAGAAGCATGAAGCAAAAGAAAGCACAATACAAAAAGTAAAAAGAGATAATGCACCAAAGAGGAAACAACAAATTCAATACAACGTACACAAATAAGTGAATCACAAACATAAAATAGGCCTCGTGAGTGCCAAGATATCTTCCAGCCAGAATTAATTACAGATATTCATTCACAACAATCGTATCAGTGAAAACTGTTGTATAAACAATGTCCCCTACTGTTGATTCTAAGGGGACATCATGAGAGTTTTTGACACTGGAAATAAGAAGTAACCCATTGGGTGTCCAAGCTCTAGTACATAATTTTTGTAAGTCAAGTCTTTTCTCACTGCACATACAGAATCCCTTAGGTTACATCTAAATTATTTTTTCTAATGTGGTTTACGTGAGACTAGTTAAGAATTTAAAAGCTATAAGCAACTTTAACTGCAAAGACAATACTACCCTTATCTAAAATAAAGACACAGGCAGCTTCATTATCTCCATTGGCTTGGGCTAATTATCAATGACCACAAGTACTTTAACCATCATCAGTCTTCAACAACCATCAGCACTCAGACTTTATTCACCACCACCCCAGCCTTCCATGCAAACCACGATTATCTTTTCCATCATTAGCCATTCATCACCCTCATTCTCATGTAAGCACAACACGTATTGCCATATTCCACACCACCACCTTTAACAAGTAACAACCAAACCACCATCTCCAACCAAACCCTCACCATCAATTGCAGTTAAATGCACAGTTTACCTTCAACAATAGAAGTGGAACAATTTTTTTTTCCTTTAAAAAATGGGTGCACATGCATCACCCTTATGGGTGATGGACCCTTGATTCCCACCTGCTATAAAAAATCATTTTTATCTCTCCATGTATGGGTGCATTGGGGACAGATATTTTGACCTCTAGAGCTCCAAGGAACTTTTACTTTTTCGAACAGGAAAAAATGTTTTGATTTCAGTGAACTATTATGAAATAAACTGCAAGTTGCCAGAACATTTTTTTTCAAATCTCTATGTGTGTCTTAACAGCTCCTTAAGTAATTCTCTTCCGATGAGAACTTCACGATTAAATGCTCCAGTGGTAAGATCTTCCAAAGACAATGTATGAGTAGAGGGAAAATATAGTTTTCATCATCTATATTTTACTCATTCCATGCACAAACAGCAACTTGTGACCCTCCAGTTAGAATAAAGTTGGTCACAAAGATGAATGATCTATTCAAGTTAATCTCCAGTCCAATCCCTTAAAAGATAAACAAAGGCCGTTTTCTTTGTATTTAAAATGAAACTCAAATAATCAAGTTCAATAAACCTCCAAGAAAAACAGCCATTTTCTTTGGTAACAAAGTAACCCTTCCCTTCAGCCTTGTAGGATTCACCTATTCATTGGTGGGATCTTTTCAGGTTTGGGTTCCCCTTGCTTCTAGAGGGTTTATATTGTGTTCGAGTCTTTCAGTTACTTTTGAAGCAAGCCAAGAAAAATGCATCTATTAAGTGGGGGAGGGGGGGTGGGGGTTATAACCACTCTCTGAGAAGATAAAGATCACTCCCCTTTTATATTCCAGTTTCAGTTTCAGCAATTCTCAGCAAATCCTGCCACAGAAGGTAAGAAGACTTACATCCAAAGCATTTGTTCCCTTGTCCATCAAATCAAGCTTAGTCAGCACACCGAATGTCCTTTCACCTAGCCAATAAACATTTGATCTCAATTATAAAGTAAATGAACCAAAATAGTGATGACAATGCTGTCAATTAGAAACAATGAGCAGAAAGTACCTTTTGGATCAACTTCTCGAGCAAGCTTGATAGCATCAGATGTTGCGATATCTTGATTCGCTGGAGTTATGGCTAGAATGATGCAATTAGGCTACAATACAAGAGCGAGATAAAAAATAATAAGAAGAAATCATTTCTGAAGCCCAACAAATTGCTGGTGAAATTAATTCTTTTGGAAGAATGGTAGAAAAATCAAACCAGTGAGGCATGTGCAAAAGAAAATTAGCTATTACAATTTCTATATCTATTAGCCATTCGTTTCAGAATTAAAGATGCTACAAAATAAATGCCATCAAAAAAAAAAATTCAAATAAATTTTCTATTCCAAATAGAAGCCATTAAATCAATTTCATGAAGTAGCTTGAGCATTGCTTGCCAAAAGGAAACTTGAACTTTGGTTAAAAGCATCTTTTTTCTCCAAAGAAAAAGAAAAATAAAAAATAAACAAATCATCAATGCCATACTCCTCAGTCCTCTTGCAATGAAATCTTCATTAGTTTCTCTCTTGTACTAATTTTTTTTTATAGGCTTCTTCCCATTTTATGAATTGGAAAGATAAAGAATATACATACATAACCTATGAGTCATGGATTTGCCTAAAAAAATAATGTCCACAGTGAATTACTTTTTTGTATCTATAAACTATACGTTAAACATGTTGTCATACCTTTTCCACATAAGAGCGAACCATGTTTTCAATATCTTGAGCAATACTCTCTGGCTGTCCCTCTGTCAACAACCAGCATCTCTAGTTACAATTTGGACGAGAAGAAATAATAAATCTTGTAACATGGGCATGTAAAACATAAGTAGAAAAGGAGGGAAATATACCTACAGCAACCTTAGTTAGACCAGGTAAATCTATCAATGTCAAATTAACAACTGCCAAGTGAAATGAACAATGAAAAGTTGTCAGGTAAAACAATTTATGAATAAAAATCATAATAACACACTAACCACTTAGTGTAAAATTCCTTGATCATATTAAATGTTATACCAATGCATAAGAACTGGGTTATTCTTTTTTGGGAATTACTAGTAAATGTACATGCAGTCCACACCACAATATGTAATTATTAAAAATGCCATCTTGGTCTCTAATTCAAGTCTCTTGACATCAGAGCACTGCTGCTTTTTGATGAATAGTTTTCAAAAGAATGAAACAGAATTTTAAAAGCATGATACTAAATTTAAATTAGAGAAAAAAACAGTAATAAAAAATAAAAATAAAAAACACATAAAGAACACGGAGCGTGGGAGACAGGTGGAAAAAAGAAAAATAATGTTAGCATCTAATTCATAATATAGGATTCTGTCGCCATAGATGCTGTATTACAAAGTACAAACTACTGCTGCAACCTTTAGCTAAAAAAGTTAATAAAAATTTCAGTCACCTTCTACTCAGTAAATTTTGAACTGTGAAAAGGAGTGGATGATTACACACCGTTTGGGGAGTAGATACTGAGATTAATAGGAAGTGGAGAAATCTGTTTTTTCCTCCCAGTCACTCTGTCAGTTTCTTCCTGAATTTCTGCCCGTACCGTAGCTGAATAAGAAATTCATAGAAAATAAATGAATAAATTCCAAGTGCATTTCTTCAAAATAGAACAAGCAAATAAGTACCATGTGCAAGTAGTGTGAATACTCCTTCCTTTCCTGGGCGACCACATAAGATGGAAAATTTATAGTCACATCAATACATCTTAACCCATGCTTTTATCCAACACTCATTACCCTCAATGATGGTCTCCAAATACATTTTAACTAGAGGAACATACTCAACAACTATGATACTCAAAATTTCCATCAATTCACCATCATAATAATTCCTCCAAGCGCCTCAACTCGAGGAACTGCTGTGTAGTGTAACTGCAATCTCTCTTTCTTACATTTTTGGACCAGATTAGGCTTCCAATCCTTCTCTAGGCTTCATTGTATTGTGAAGTTTCCTCCATACATCTAATAGGTTGAACCCACAATATTTCTTGTTATTTGACTTACTTCATGATTCATTGATATTTTCATAATTGATTGTTATGTAGAATACCATACAGAGTCATAATTCCTTTCATCCTGTGAATAGCAGTAACTGAAAGACCATGCTTGCTAACTCCCATATCCATTAAGATATCCATAATGTGATATATCCTAGAGTCTCTAGTAGTACTAGTATCTTATATACCTGAGCATCTTTTTGCTTTGCATGGCCATCCCCCATTCTATAATAAAGTGCAGAATTAATTACCTCTTTTAGGTAGAGAATATTTCTTTGGCTGGGTACTCTTATGAATTTGAAACAACGAATTTCTAATTCCTTAACATAATTACAGTGCATGGGTCGTATGGCCATGTCAACATGGCATGCATCAAATACACCAGGGTTCAACAACCAACCCTAGACCTTGCAATTGGAATATGATTGTTCTCATTTCAAGTACAATATGGTTCTTCATAGTGACTTTGTGTAAGTTCTCTTAGCATTCATAACTTAATGATGCAAACAAGACCAACAAGGGTTGCTACTAACCAAGAAAATTTGAAGTTGAAGGGAGGATAGTCAATGAACCAGTCAAGTAAAGGATACATAATCACTTAATGCTGCTACATTCAAATACCTTAAGCAAACAAGCCAAGCGTTTGTTAAAAGAAGAAACCAAATCATGGGAATTGGGAACTTGCAAAGATTAATTCGTAAGGAAACACATTTCCTTATAGTGTCGTTCCATTATAGTCATACAAATTACAAAATACAAAGGGAATGTTATGATGGTGACATCAAAACTTGCACCTCTATGAGGAGAACAATAACAGGAACTACAACTTTTACCAGCACTACTTCAGGTGACGGTAATAATAGTGGACTAAAAATTGTGCTACTAACAGTATTACTACTACTACCATCTCAGCAACCACTAAACATACTTGTGATTTGTGATAAAATCATATAGTTAAAGTTTTAATTGTAGAAGCAACGGTCACAACTAAACTAACAAAAGCAAGTCAAATTATTAGTCAAAAGTTTTTAATAAATAAATCATACAGTAAAACTTTTTAAGCTATCAAAGCTCTGAATCCTCGAAGAACTCAAAGTATAATTGACAGTTTGACACCATAGTGATCAAAAGTTTGCTTATGATTATTCAGCAATGCTAGTCAAAAAATTAGCAAGTCAAAAACTATTGCAAACACTTTCACACCCAAAACAGGAGACCAACAATTCCCTGAAATATAAATCACTAACGAATAACTCTCTAGCATTTTCAATAAAATATTAATCAGAGATTTACAAAATTTGCATACGAAACAACATACAGAAGTCTGTAAATCTTCTATTTCCTGAGTGAGAAAATTGTGCATACTCCTGTTGTCCCTGGTCCATCTTGTACAATTGCAATACTAGAGGTCTTCTTGTCACGATCCCTACAAGTATCAAAATAATAGAAAAATCAAGCAACATATTGCTCCATCTACATACATACATACATACATACATATATATATATATATAAAGCAAAAGGCAAAAGGCAAAAGGGAAAGGGGAAAAAACAGTTGTTTTAAACTTTTATGCTTTTTCTGAAACATTAATGTAATTTAAACAATTAAACAAAAGTGAGAAAAAGGGGAGAAATAAAATAATTTAAAATCTCAAGTCTTTTGCTTTTTATCACAAAAGGAGGAATATTCAACTGAAAGACAACATATAGCCACATCAATGTGTGATAGGCCCTAATAATAACAATTCCATCCCCTGATACAAAACTTCGATCACTTTCTTTCCTTATACTTTCTAATCAACCACAAAACCCTGTTCAGTTACAATTATATGAATTTCCACACAACAACAAAAGAGCCCCGAAACCTACACTTTCTAACTTCAGATTCTTCCCTTTTATATATTTTCTCAGCAACCAAACAAATCATTATGAATATCATAAACAAAAACAGATTGAATACATAATTATCATTTAAAAAAAATTCCGTAACCTGATCCTCTGGGTAGAAAATCACGCCCAACAAAGCTCTCCAACACCGAAGACTTGCCAGAACTCTACACACCACATCACAAAACACATACCACAAATCAAACCTCACTAAGATATTATAGACAATACAGAGAATGTGTATACACACACATATATAACAACGGAAATCTATATATGTAGAGAGAGAACCTGTCCTCCGACGACGACGATAGTCGGAAGAGCGTCCCAGAGAGTCGGCAGAGAGTAGTCTCCGCCGTAGTCGCCGAGGACCGTACAGGCCCTCTGAATCCGATTCATCAGCCCTAGTACGCTCTCCATTTCCGACTCACAAACCCTAGATCGACGCCTGAACCAAGCGGTAACTGAAGCAGTGATGATGATATATACAGATATATGTATCCATATATGGAAGTAGTAGTAGAAGAGGCTTGGGAGAGCGAAGGTAGCTATTTTTTTTTAATGTTATTTTTTGACTCGGTTAGGACTTTGCGCTTGAGACGGTTGTGCTGTGGTTGGGTGTGTGTTGGAGCGGGATATAATGCGCCACGTGCACACATTCTATTGCTATTGTGGGCCTGGGGTATATGGAATATTTTTAAATTTTTATTTTTGGCGGGCTGTTTTTGGTATGCGGTGAGGTTTGTCTGCAAGCTGTATCTTTTGGTTTGGTGCAACTGGTTAGGTGTCAAAGAGGACCATGGTCCATGGGTTGGTCTAAATAATTTGAATTATGATCCGAAATAAATCAATTATGATATATTCGTATGATACACAAGTAAATATTAGGTGAGCTGAGCAAATTGTGTCTATGTTCACTATGAAAATGTATTATAAAGATTTATTGATATGTCTGACTGTTCTCTTGGATTAGTGATGAGTTCTAAGAAAAAATTTAGAATACCCAAGTATTATACATCTAGGTGTAGTAAGGCCCACTCAATAAATGATTAACGATTAAAAAAACCCTAGAAATTCTGTACCCTCAAGATATTGTAAAACTTCTTGAGAAACCAAGACCCTACCACAGTGCATTGATGGGGCTCACTATACACCAAAAAGTCATGGAGTCTTGGACGTTAGTTAATTTGAAATTAATTTAATTTTAATGTGTTTCTGAATAAATTAGAATTAATTATAAAAAATTTATTACTTTACCATTTTATCCGATATTATTATGTTTTCAATTAAGTCACAAACTCTTTACTAAAGTAATTAACAACTCCCATCAAATTTCATTAATTTTCATGGGATTTTAAATCTTATGAAATATAATTGTTTTTAAATTTCATTTATTCCAAACACTGAAAATTCAATTTTGAATTTCAAATCCCACCAAATTCTCACAATTCCAAACACAGTTTTCTATCAATTATTGCTGAGTCAAAGCTAAGGTTAATTAACAATGGACATGTAAATATGGTTTTTTTTATTGAACTGTGAAAAGGTTATGAAAAGACCTAAATGCGCTCCATTGTTAATAACAAAGAAAATGGAGCGTCCAGTATGCCAAGTAAAGATAGAGAAAGAAGAATTAGGGTTTCTTTTACTGATTAATTTCTAGGGTTTCGAGAAAGCGGTCATTTCTAATGTGGTTGTAAACCCATAATCCTCATAAGCCCCAACTTGATGCCCTAATTTAATGCTTGTACTGATTGCAATCAAAGGCAATAGAGCCTATAAATTCCTGTTGATTTCTGCAGTATTCAGCTTCCGATTTGCACAATTGTAGAGAGAGAAAGAATTTTAGAGAGAGAAAATCACTACATTTCCATAAATTTCAAAGAAGCTACATACCCATCTCAAGCTACACATCAGACAGTAGAAAGGAAAAAAAAAAAAACACACACACACACACACAAACACAAACAGATCAAGCTCTCTCCCCTCTGATCCTCCTAGCGAGCTGCATATCCTTGGGCATAATAGTGACTCTCTTGGCGTGAATGGCGCACAAATTGGTGTCCTCGAACAGTCCCACCAGGTACGCCTCCGCCGCCTCCTGCAACGCCGAGACGGCGCTGCTCTGGAACCTGAGGTCGGTCTTGAAGTCCTGAGCTATCTCGCGGACAAGTCGCTGGAAGGGGAGCTTTCGGATCAAGAGCTCCGTGCTCTTCTGGTACTTCCTGATCTCTCGAAGAGCCACCGTCCCTGGCCTGAAGCGGTGGGGCTTCTTCACGCCGCCGGTGGCTGGGGCCGACTTTCGGGCGGCCTTGGTGGCCAGTTGCTTCCTCGGGGCCTTGCCTCCGGTGGATTTTCTAGCGGTTTGCTTTGTTCGAGCCATTGCTTTAACAAGACAAACAGTTTACAGAGAGAAATAAAAATATAGAGAGAGAAAGGAGGTGTGATTTTGGGAGGAAGATTTGTGGATTTATTTATAGGGATCAAATTTGGGTGGTTTTGAAATTTTGAATATTTTTTCGTGTTTTGGCGGGTGTACGAGGTGAATTTTTGGGCGTCCGATTGTTGTTAAACTTAGCGGTGGAGATTCGTTTCTGGGGTTCCGCTTTCGGATCGCCAACGTGGCAAATTTTTTATTTATTTATTTACTTACTTTTTGTTGTAAATTACTCCACGTAGTACCACTTTCGTGTAACACTTCTAAAAAACAAAAAATAAAAATAAAAAATTAGAAAAATAAAAAACTACTACCTTAGTTCCATATTAGAAGATTCAGAAGTGAACATCTAATATGGGATGTAGGTAGTTATTACAAGGAGATATTTGTCCCACGTCAAATCCAAATAAGAGAGTGATTGGGTATAAATAGGTGGGTAAGCGACGTTACCCAAGTTTAAATTTTTGGGTAAATGGGCAATTTCCCACCCGTTACAGTTGATATTAAAGTCAAATCAAGTCCTTTAGCCGGTGTCACGTTAAGTAAATGTTACAAGGAAAAATTTGTCCCACATTGAATCCGAATGGAAAAATGATCGAGTATAAATAAATGAGTATGTAGCTTAACCTTTTGAGTAAACAGACAAATATCCACCCATTACGGTAGTATATAAGTACATAAAATGAATATGACTAAAAATGATATCAAATAATAAAAAATAAAAGGTAGTAATGAGTCCAAGTTTTTAAAGTGAACCTCTAATATGAGATATAATCACAGAGGGAGTACATCACTGGTGAAAATTAAGAAATAGTAAGAAAGGCATTCTTTACATGTATCAAATAAATATCAAATGGCATGTAACTCAATGATATAACCTCCTTATTATCAAAGAAGAGGGGAGAAACATTTTCAAAAAAATAATTTTCTCGAGTAATTTAAAACTAATTCTTAAGAAACTAGACAAAATACGAATGCAGGGACAATAATTACGTTAAACAAAGACTTACTTTCAGAAAAATTGTCTTTAAAAATATTTCTATTTTTGGAGTTTTAGAAAAATTATTTTTAAATAAAGCAAGTTTATAAAGTGAGTTTTCAAAGTGGACATCTAAGTATATATTCCCTAGACAATAATTTTGTACTTTTGAGTCATCTACCTATCTTAATAAATTTTGTTACTTTAGTTTGGTTCAGTTTTATAAAGGCAATTTCATGAACTATGGAATTCGATCAAATTTAGTAAAGAAAATTATTAATTATTATAGTAATCATTATAATAAAATACTATATATATATATATACAGTTACATAAATATTATTTTTTATGAATTAGAGAGGGGAAAAAAATTTCACTCACGTTTTTAACAATATACATTAAAATGAACATAAAAAAAAAAAAAAAATACAATGATTTTATATTATATTCAAATTTTACTTTACTAATTTGCCCCCAAATAATAATTAAATCATAAATATTATAAAAGAGTTATGTTCAATTTTTATTAAATACGGAAAACTACTTTGAATTACTTCGTGAACAACAACAAATCAGTTTACAATGACCTTACATACCTATTGTTTCCATATTTCTATCCATTCCTTTTTAATTTATTTTTCTGATCGACAAAACTCAATTTATCCAGATTACACTCTTCCTCCCTCTCCATTCGAAATAAAATAACCTCTTCTTATTTCTCTTATTGTTTATTTAGTAACTTGTAGTAGGAATGCAATACTAGAATTGACAATTTTTTTCCAACTCTAAGCTCTATTACTTGTTGATTCCTTATATTGGCATCTTCTCTTTGATGAACGGTTAAGATGCACTGCATTCTATAGCTAAGATCTATTCTTTAAAACTTTTCATCCATTTATATATTTGTCATTTTTATTACAACACTCCACAATTATATACTTAGATACTAAAGACTCTATAAACTAACCCTCCAAATATTATCTAACAATCTAGATTTTTACAGTCTCTATTACAACACTCCATTGTCGAGATTCTAGGAGATTATGAGTATAGAATTGTTTGTGATTCTTTCCATTCTTAGATTGATTGTCTTGTTGTATATTAGCTGTGAAATCGTGCTTCATTATGGGTTGTAAATGTGTGATTGATTGTATAGCCTAATTGTAGAAGATCATCCTCTATATATAGACAAACATATGAATGAAAAATATACCATTCTTCATTCCCTATTTTCAAGTTGGTATCAGAATGGGTTAATCCCTGCAATTTTTTTTTCATTTATAATATCATTCATCACCCAGAAATTCATCACCAAATACCCAGAAATTTGTCATCAAAAACCCAAAAATTCGTCATCCAATTCTTACCCAGACTACTTAAATTGCCCAAATACCCAAATACCATATTTCTTACCTGCCAGAATATCATCATCACGGTAAACTGCCGCACCAAAGTACCGCCGCTTTCAGGCGGAGAAGATCCATCACTAAATCGCTTTTTTTTTTGTCTTCCCAGATTCGCTCCGATCAACGAGAGAAGGTAAACCGCTACATCACGTTTCTGCTCATCATCGGAGTCGCCTAAGTTGTCCGCCTTTACGCCACCTCACGATTTCTTTTCTTTGTGTTTGTGTTTTCTATTTGTTTTTCTGTGTTTTTTGTGCCTTTTTGTATTGTTAATCGTATATCTCCCAAAAAGAAAAGAGTGACAAAATTAATGAATCATCTGGATCCAAATCCATACTTGTTATTGTTCAGTCTGAGGGTGTCTTTAATGCTAGGATCACTCTCACGGAGACCAATTATGATACATGGTCTCAGTTGATAGAGATGCAGATTGCTAAAAGGGACAAGATCTCTTATATTCGCAGAAATAAACCACCTGCAGAATCGGATGAAGGGTATGAAAAATGGTATGCTGAAAATCAAAAAGTCAAAAGGTAGCTATTAATGTTTATGTCACCGAAAATTATGAAGCGCTATTTACGCTTACCCACTGCTTATTAAATTTGGGATGCTCTTTCAAAAGCATTCTATGATGGAACCGATGAATTACAGGTGTTCACTTTAAACCAAAAGGCCTTCACTACCAAACAACAAGGGAAAACACTCTCTATTTATTATGAGGAGCTCGCTGAAATATTCTAAGAATTGGACTATTGTGATAAGGTGGTCATGAAGGATCCTGACGATGTTGTAGCATAACGCAAATCCATTAAACAATTACGGGTTCACATATTCCTTGCTGGATTAGATGAGGAATTTGATCAAATCCGACGAGAGATTTTGTGAAGTGATCCAACTCAAAACCTGGAAGAGTGTTATTCTTTAATTTGACGAGAGGTTGTTCGTTGTACCACTTTGAAAGGCGTGTCTGGAACATCTAAAGCTTCTGCTATGGTGGCTCGTAACCGGTCTAACCAGAATTGGACTCCCCAGAATCATCAAGTCCAAGCATGACCCAACAATGGTAAAACGAACAACAGTATCGATAAGTCCAGTTGTAACGACCTAAGTTTTTCAACCCAATGCGTCAGTGATAACCCGTGAGTTAATTCAGTAATGGATCTAAAATGCGAAAGTAAAAGATAAACTAAGGTCTCTAAGGATATAAACCATTCCTAAGACACCAATGTGACCCCCTTTGAAGTCACGAAACTAATGAAAGTGAAAGAACAAATGAAAGTCCAAAACGAGCAAATTTCATTGATTAAGGGTAAAACAGTCAATTTACAAATAAGAAGGTAAATTTGACTCTAAACAAGTCAAATAAGGTCCACACAACCTAAACAAATCATTTCACAATATTTCAAGAGGTTCTAAGAACTTTGGACAAAAATCCCACAAAACGCCCTTTTTCGGTTTAAGAGAAAACTGACACCCTCTCACTAAAACCTGAATAACTTCCATCATGATTTGAATATGAGAATTGGATTGATATCATTGGAAATATGACTCAAACTCCTTGAGTTTAGGCTCAAGAATCACCCCATTTGGTTTAGAAACAAAGAAGATATGGATATTTGAAGTCGGAACTTTAGTGCTAGAACAAAATCTGGAAGACAGGTGTATGAGGGGAGTTTCGGTCGACCGAAATAGGCAAAAACTTTTTTGAAATCATTTTTTTGAGGTGTGGTTGGTTTGGTAGGCCGAATTGAGGTATCGGTCGACCGAAATAGGCCATTGATCGACCGAAATAGCCCTAAACAATAAAAATGGCTACTGGAATTGATTATTTACTGTACATTGAAGCTTCCAAAAGCCATCGGTCGACCAAAATGGAGTTTTGGTCAACCAAAACACCTCAAAAAGCTGTTGTAAAGCCTACTATATGCCAAAGGTGTTAAGGTTCAACCCATGCTTTGAATCCCATGATGATTTGGTTCAAAACCGAAAGTTTAAAACTGATTTTTCAAGGAGATTCAAGTGTGTAAGCATGCCAACAACCTTTATATGAATGAATGAACGTAAAACAATGGTTCATGGCCTTATACACTTCATTTATAAGATTCTCCAATGCTAAACCTCCAAAGTTAGTTAAAATATGTTTTTAAAGCAAACTATTGCACCAAATGAATACAAGTGCTAAAGTAAACATGTTTGGCCCTTGGCCTCATTACAAACACATCCGTAGAATATCAAAAGGTATACTTAAGTACACATTACATGGTTTGAACAATAAATACATATTTTGACATAATAAGGAAAATGAAACAAGATATGCTAACAAGTGCATATTCTAACATAGCAAAAATACTCCAAGTAGTCTAACAAGTCTAAGATTGTTGTGCATCCCACAATATTGCTTCTTTACCTGAAAAACACCCGGTAACTTTGGGGTGAATAAACAAGTTTATTCGTAGGGAATGAGCATGCATAAATTTAACTTATTACAAAGTTTGCAATTCAATAAAATTTAGTCCATGCTATTAAAATGACATTGGAACTTTCAACATAGCACAATGAGATGCAATTTTACAAAGTTATCAATTTGGAAATTAAAGTGCAAAATCAAATCAAAGTGGATACTTGGATATTGTCCGGATTAAAACCGTACTCTTGAGATCACTTTAGGGCTATTAACCCATAGGTACCTTCCCCTAGTACGCACTATAGTTTAGGGAGCTCTCTATTTCCCATACTAGAACCAAGTCCTAGCCTAGTCAAGTTCTTGATAATATCCCAAGTTTCCAAAATCAACAAGTTGAGCAACAAGTCATGATATATGTTACGAACACAAAAGCTCCATGAATTTAATGACTAAATCATTAGAACAATGAATGGAAATTAATTAAACTAATTAGTTAATTTCCTCTAGATTTCAAGAGTTATTCAAATAATCCCAAATAAATATATAACAAGAACTAAGTCATGGCCATGTCTTATATCAAGTCAAAAATGAAATATAAGCATGGTAGAATTAAGATTAATTTAAATTACTTAAGTCTCTAGATTTAAAAGCTTATTTAAATCATGTCAAGTTAATACATAACAAGATTCAAGTCATGGTCATGCCATATATCAAGTCCAAAATGAATTACATGTAAGGTATCATTAGTCATTTATTTCTTAAATTAACATAGGATATGCATACAACTTGTATATCATTACAAGACCAATTTATTCACTTAGAAAATAAACTAGAACAACCCCTACCTCAATAGAGAATTGAATCTCTATAATCCAATGCAACCAATCTCAAAATGGAAAACTAAGCTAGGGTTTTGTAGAGGAGAGTGAGAAGAAGATAAAGTATTCCAAGTTCAAAGTTCTAAGGTGAGTGGAAAGAGGCTAAAATGAAGCTTAAAGCTTTAAACCAAGCTTTGCTTTAATGGTGGTTAAGTTAGGGTTCTTGAGAGGAAATAGATGAATGAATTATGAAATGCAACCCTAAGCTAAATGTGGTGGGATTCTCCACTCACTAGGTGCACTTGCATTACCTCTCTCACACACACATTTGCAAGAGCAATTGTGAAGCCTACAATTGTCACCATCCTATGTAAACTTCCAAGACTAAATATCAAGCTTACACTTGTCAACCATCTATGCCAACATGTGCTCCTACCCTAGGCCAACAAATAGATGAATCTCCACCCTTCATGTGTCAAGGGATTAAGTCTCCAAGTGGTTCCACCACCAAGCCAACAAATGGCACCTCAGGAATGTAACACTTGTCACATTTTCTCGAAATTGTAAAAAGGTCTTTTTTGAAAATATCTTCCAAATTAAATTGTAAAATGGTCCATAAGACAAAAAATAATTACTTTATTTAATTACACTAAACTCCAAAAGTTGTGAATATTACTAAGAAGTCATGCATTTATGCTATTTACAAGAAAAGTAAACATCTAACATGCTTTTCTACAAAAGTAGGAATGTAGATATCATGGAAACTAAATATCATGGATGTATGCAAAGTTGAAATCAAATCCGAGTAAAAAAAGTGAGGTTATGCAAGGAAAAATGACTAAAAGACGCAAAAAGGGAAAAAGACGAAAAATGAAATTTGTTAAAAAAAGAAAGGAAGGAAAATGACCGGGTCATTACATATATGGATTTTTGGGATTTTGATTTCCGTTTTAGATATTCTGGGCTTTACATTACTAGATGCCATGATTTTTGCCTAGTTCTCAATTTTACCTCTTGATAGGGAAAAATATAAACCTATCCTACTCTCGATAAGATTTCATTATCAACGATAATGAAATCTGACGTGGTTCACAGGGTAAGAATAATCTTACCATAATTGGATAAGGTCAAAAGGATTATTC
>JAOTQH010009997.1:0-18673 GCA_025631255.1 Cornus kousa | reverse complement strand
GGGTTTCAGGGAGAGATTTTAGATCTATTGAGGAGATTGTTGTTTTTTTGGCCTCTTTGAAGGTTTGAGGCGTTTGGTCTTGTGGGGGTTGGGGGATAGATTTTTCTTCTTTTGTGGTTATTGTGTTTTTTTGGGCTCTCTCAGTTCATAGTTTCTTTTTGTGTATTTCTCAGGATGCGTTCCCCTTTTGAACGCTTTTTATACATTTTATTTTACTTATCAAAAAAAAAAAAAGTTTGACCATTTGTAGAAAGAGGAGCCTTATGCCTAGCAAAAATTCAGGGCCAAATATGTACCCTTCTTAGTGCTACTCATCTTTTGTTCAGCTTCAGTTTTGGTTGTTTTGTCAATGCTTTCCTGTCCTCGGACTGACCTTTTTCTTTTTTGGCACTTTTTTACATTTTGCTCCCTCCGTCCCACAAATAATGTCATCCTTTCCATTTTTGGCTGTCCCAAAATAATTGTCCCAATTCAAAAACCAATGCATTATTTTTTTAATATTCCTAATTTACCCTCATTGCCTTGAAGTTATAAAAGCAATTCAAGTTATGTGGACCCACCATAGATGGGTATATTTGAAACTTCATTATCTACCACTATAATGAAAAAACATTAAAAACTACACTAAAAAATTTAGGTCCCCGAAAGGGACATTTTTTTTGGGACAAAGGAAGTTCTATAAGTTCTCAAGGCACATGATCTGTGCTCATAACATATTTGGTTTAGGAGAAACATGAATGAGTTGAAGACTTTGGTTATTTCTTGCCTTGTAATGTGGTTATCTAATTCTTAATTTTGGTGAGGAGGGGAAGGTAGAAGATGCTGATGGTTCGACTGAAAGTGATTTTTCTTAGTTTGATTTGTTTTTAGTTCTTGATTGATACTCCTCTATTGATGTTCTTTTCCTTTTTAGAGTATTTGGAAAGATATTCGAAAGGGATGGAATGAGTTTTCTAAGCATATCAGATTCAGAATTCATGATGGTAGGGAGATTTGGTTTTGGGAGGATGTGTGGTGTGGAGACCACACGTTAGCATCTTCTTTCCCTAGACTGTTTAGGATTGCGACAGATAGGCATGTCTTGGTGGCTGACTGCTATCGTCTTGATAGCGGGAGACCTGTTTAGGATGTGCTGTTTCAGTGATCCTTTCAGGATTGGGAGATGGATAACGTGTTTGGTTTTTTAGAGTTGTTATATAGCCAGGTGATCCGGGAAGGAGGTAGGGATTCTCTAGTTTGGATTTCTTTTGCTAGGGGAATGTTTAGTGTGAGATCTTTTTTTGGATGCCTTGTGGACTCGGATGGGGTGGTATTCCCGTGGAAGGCTGTGTGGCGCACTAAGGCGCCATTGAAAGTGGCCTTTTTTGCTTGGATGGTTGTGTGGGGTAAAATTTTGACATTGGATAATTTGAGAAGGAGAAAGCTTATCACGGTGAATTGGCGTTGCATGTGTAAGTGCAATGGCGAGTTGGTTGAACATCTTCTCTTGCATTGTCCAGTGGCGGTTGATTGTTGGAAACTTTTGCTAGGTTTGTTTGGAGTTTGTTGGGTCATGCGTAGATCTATAAGAGGCCTGATGGACACCTGGAGAGGGGGTTGGGTGGGAGTATAGGCTCGAGGGTTCTGGAGGATGGCGCCTTTATGTCTTTGGTGGTGTTTGTGGAGGGAGCGAAATAGATGATCCTCTGAAGGAGAGGAATCTTCCATTACTGTTCTGAAATCTTTTGTCATTAGCTCTCTTTGTTTTGGGGGTTCAGGTAGACTTTGTTCTTCTGCTGAGGAGACTATTGAGTTTTTGGCTTCCTTGGGGCCTTACGGTACCCAGGTTTTTGTGATTTGTTAGGGATGCGTTCCCCTTTTGAATGCTTTTTTTAATGAATTATTTATTTATCAAAAAAAAAGAAAAAGAAAAAAAAAGACTGGTAAAGAGAAGAAAGAATTACATGCACCATCTATGGGATTTGATGATGAATGAAAGAAACAAAATTCTATTAATTAAATTGCTAGGATGCACTCATGTTTGCATTTATTTATCAAAAAAAAAAAAAAAAAAAGTTTGAATTTCAATGCTTGATATTGCCTAAAGTATGCTTGTTGTAGTATTTCGAAAACATTGGATCTTTATATAGACTTTCTAGACTAAAAAGGATTAGTATTTCAGTGTTTGAAACCTTTGGAAACTGTTTTTTCGCACAGCTTGAGCAATCTAGTCCAATTAGCCTCAATTGCTACTTCCATTGATCAGACTTTCCTTTACTAGTGTACTTAGGGTTTTAAAATTAAAAAACTTTTATGCATTCCAAAACATAATTTTACCAATCAAAACATGCAAATTATAAGCCCTATCATGTTTAATGATATGAATGCATTCTTTACTTAAAAAAAGAAAAAAGAAAAGAAAAGATGAAAGAATGCATTAAACATAATTTTTTTAATGATTTGAATGCAAACACACACACACACACACACACACACACACACACACACACACACACATATTTATTGTTAAATAGAGAAGAAAATGCATGAATATGAATCATAATTTGGGAGTTGAATTTACTTTTATACCCTTGTTGAAGCTTTTGAAATTTCCAATTTACCCTTGGATAGAGGTAACTCAACTAACTAACTAAAGTAACAGACTAACAGTAGAAATTCAATATTGAAGAAAGAGAAGAGAAATATGTAGAAGGTTTGAATGAGATTTATAATATGCAAAGGCTTGAATGATATTAATCACTCATTCACAGCTCTAGTAGTTATAGATAAAATAAGAGCACATGCTCATATTACAAAAAAAAAGAAAAGAAACTAAATCAAATCTATGCTAATATGGTAAGTCATTCCATAAATCATGGCTATCATATATGCTAACACTAACTTTTGATACACACGAACAAAACTAAGAATCGAAATTAAAAACTCCATTTGTACTGAATTAGCAAATGTTTGTCCTATTGAACTAACAAAGTCAACCAAGCAGCCCATTCTCACCCAGAAATAGGAAAGAAATTTTGGGAGATGTACCTATCTAATGCTGACTATGTGAATTGACAAGTAGATACAGAAACATACAGCTGAAGCAATCATTATAATTAAAATTTTCTTCATTACATTGCAACTATACATCATTGCAATCTTATAACTTGGTGATGGCGGGTGTTTTCCAGTATTCACACAATCCTAGAACTACAAGGAATTCAATACTTAAACAAATTCCATACAACCAAAGATGAATTGATAGGAGATCAAAGCACAAGTTGACAAGCAGATTCTGTGAGGAACATATTAGTTGACTGACAACTCTAGAGTTTGAGGAGAACGTCCCATTTAAAACTTGGGGATTTCTAGAGTTTTAGAAACTGATACCTAGGGTGGTATACATTTCTTCTTTGGTGGATTCCATGTGCTTAGACTAGGTTCCATGGTTTTCCCCTACGGGGTTTTCCATGTAAAGATAGGTGTTATTGTGTGGATGCTGTTATGCTTTTTATGTCTTCTATTTCTACACAATGAGTTTTTACATGCTTATTGAGTGTTAAATCAAATTTCAGCTAATTGTGGTAGTTTAAATTTAAACTTTTATTAAAATGGGTTATTTTTTATTTTGAGACCTATTCACCTACCTAAGTCTAGTTCAAGCCTTAGCGTACTCTAAATATCAAAGCCTTGGGTTATGGTCCTATCCCTTAGACTTGACTATTCTTAATACTTATTATATTAGATGTTATAATTTGGAAAGAGAACAGTGAAGTTCTGGGAGTACCTCTGAGTCTCTGACAGTTATATGACAAGATATAGAAACTCCAATCTTGAAACTTTGGGCTGAGATACACTATTGGACCAACTTCTGCTGAACTTTTGGGTTCGCATGATTAATTGTTATGGCATTTTGCAGAAAAACTGACAAGAATAGTATGCTATAGTAGCGATTGTATTTTGAAAATCTTGAATCTAGGTACCCAGGGAAATATCAGGTACAACAATAATTTACCCCACTAGTGAGATTTATTGGGGTAATCTAAATGGTGGTCAGATAATTTGGGCAGCTTAATCCTATTTTACCTTACCTTTGGAATGGGATTTTTTTTTTGGCTGAAAATAAGCTCCAAAAAGTTTCCAAGTCTTCTAAAATCATGCATGACCCTGATTATTGGCAGATACATTTGCAAGTGAAATCCGTGAGAGGTAGAGCATGTTGGCGAAGAGTGGTGATTGAGGTGGTGTTCTTTCATTTTTACAGATGCTAGAGTGTTGATTCCAGATATGGAAGGATTATACGAAATCATTCGGTGTCGTGTGCTCGAGGACCGAGTAGCCTTTATCACGGAATTACTCAGGGAGTTATATTCCTTTCATTCAGCGCTATTCTGTCCAGATTTGAGGGTGATTTTTCTGGGACTTTATAATCACTTAGATGATGGGAACTGAATGCTCTGGCAAAAAGGGACACAAAAAGTATTACTCTTAAAATACGACATGGCAAAAAACAAAAAATGGGAATAATCTTAAACATAACCAGAAAGGTACATCTCTCTTTGGGAAAAAGGGGGGAAAAATCAATATGTATTAGAAGTACCTACTTTTATTGTGGGTGCTTAGATCAATTACTGAAATTTTGTCCCTTCTTTTGCAATTTCAGATGATAACTGAGATGGATTTACTGTTGGAGTCGGATTTATATTGGAGTGAAAATAAAAAAATTAATGAGAAAAAGAAAAAGCCATTCGTGATTCAGATTTGTAGAAGAAAATATCCTCGTTGAGATGAAAATATGGCAAACTTAAATAATGTCTCAAATTTCCGCCCATTTAATATAGATCACCAAGGTATTTTCTTAGAAGGCACCAGCTGCACCACCACTAAACAAAGGTATTTGCTTAAAGTATTAACATGCTAAACAGTATATTTATCCAGAAAATTATCCCCAAAAGCCAAGAATGAATTATTGTTTCCATTAAAGTAATTTAAACCGTATTCTTGCAGTAGATTGTTGTAATGGGCTTTCTTTTTAACTTTCCCCTTTTTCTTTTGCACATTGGTGTGACTTCATTACTTATTAGAGCAATTAGATCAGCTGCATGCTGAGTTTCTATTATTGATTAGTTGTGTTTTAATTATAGTAAAGATTTGATGTGTGGCCTAAACCCTTGTTCACGATTAACTCTTTATCCTTATCATGAAACAGTGCAGTTTGGATGAGTTCACTGTTCACCGTATCTACTTAATGTGTCTACCACTAAATCATGCATTTATATCCCTGGATGTTTTATGTTCACTTATTTAGTAAAATGAGCAAAGAAGCCAGAGACTTATGCTTGTCAGATATTAATTGTTTCTGTTTTCATATATATATATATATATTTTTTTTTAATGTCATTTTTTTTTTTTCAATTTCTTACTATATGCATTCTGTTGTTTCAATTTTTATGTGCACTGTCCTACATGTTTAATGATAAAAAATAAAAAATAAAAAAAAATAAAAAAATTGCTGTACTTTGGTATCAAGTCAAATAACAGGGGACAGTAATGATACCTAGTTCTGTTTGGTTGCAGGTGCAAAAGATTCAGATATTGACCCCAAATATTGGAGTTGTATACAGGTTTAGACTTTTAATATTTACCTGTCATTGCATCAATATTGTACAATATCCTAGCTTAGTTCTCTTGAAACTTAATGTTGTGGAATATTGTAGAGGCCTTGGTGAAAATGTGCCTTGAGAGAAGGTTTGGAAGATATTGGACTTTCAAATAAGTGGTTTGTGATTCATGGCTGTGTCCACTAGCCTCCATTCCCGATTGGCTTACTATTGTAGAATGTCCCAGCTTTTTGGATCCCTGGAAATGGTCTTCATGGTAACATTCCATGAGATGGAATGACCTTGGCCATTGGGGTCTCAAACACTTAAAATAAATGTTTGATTGGCTGAGAGGTCAATTACCTTATCTGCCATTGGAGGGGAATCATTTAGTGACACTTGTTTAGTTGTACTTTGTCAAAAGTTTATATGGAGGCCTTTTTGGTGTCGTTGGAGCCCTTTATTTTGTGTGACTCAAATGCTGTCTTGAAGATGTTTTTTTCTCTCTGTTTCCATATGTATTTCGTTTTAGTTTACTTTATTCTCTCATGCAGTGGAATGGGACCTGATTCTCGAGTTCTGGTTCGGAAAAGTAGGAAGCAAGCAGAACAATATCATCGATTATACAAAGTACAATTTGTCTTTCTTAGCTTCGTTTGATTTACCTCATTGGCAGTATTTTGTTACTTGATTTTATTAACTTTTGAAATTCTAGAATTAAGATTTTTGAGAAATGCTTTTGCTTTGATTTATATTCGATATATGACACATCATTATGTACTTCTCTTGATATCGTTAAGACATACATAATTTATTGTACATTTTCAAAGGAATTCTACAGCAGTGGTTGTTTGAGTCTCTGAAAATTATTTGAAGGTTAAGTGGAGAGGAAAGTGAAATGTGATTTTGTTATAGTATGAGTATCAGTTGGATTTGAAATGGAAAAGCTCTGTCTTGTAATTATTCTTTGCTGCAACCCCAAAAATTAAATTAAAAAACCAGAGCTTTTAAGATATGCTCAAAAAATTGGCCATTTAGTATTAAAGATATAAATTAACTAATTAAGTGGCCTATATTCGATTAGTATGTAGGAAAATTGTGTATAAAATTAATTGTAGTTTTCTCTGGCGAAGATGAGTAAAACTAGTAGTCAAGATTAGCCCAACTGTCTTGAGTTGCCGGGTAATGCAAGGGAAGATGACTAACTTCATCTTTCTTGCACATACAACACCAAAAAAGTCCCTAAAACCATTGTCCAGCCAAAAAAGTCCACCTGGTGCCTCGGTGCCCAAACTGCCTGCCAAGGGAAAGAAGGCCCACAAGCATCGATCAATCTCCTGTAGAAAGAACGCACGTCAAAAATCCATTGACTACAATCCATCTAACACCGAACATCAAGCCCCGAACTCCCAGCTCATGACGATACAGCTTGGTCAGAAGCTTGCCAAAATCTGTCGACTCTCAATGCTGAAAGGATCTCTCACAAACTGTACATCGCAAACAACCTCCTACTATCAAGGCATTAGTAGTTGTGCACCAAAGCCCCCTTGTCCACAACAATCCGATAGAGATGCGAATAGGTGGATGCTAGCGAATGATCCCAACACCACACATCCGCCCATAAGACGACACCCCTCCCGCTCCTCACCCTAAATTGAATGTGTTTTGAAGCATTCGTCCCACCCTTTTCGGATGGCCTTCCATACACCCACCCTTGCTGGCTGCCTCACCTCTAAAGAACGCCCCCACCCCTGCACCCTCCAATCTTGCTGAAGATGACCCTTCTCTAAAACTTGGGTCTATCCACACCAAATCTCCACAACCACTTTCCCAACAATGCCTTTTTGAACAACTCCAACCTCTTGATGCCCAAGCCACCTAGCTGAATTGGCCTACAAACTTGCTCCCAATTCACAAGATAGTATTTGAACACATCTTCCATGCCACCCCATAAGAAATTCCACTGCAGCTTCTTAATTCTCTTCACAATGGAGACGAGAAATTGGAAAAAGCAAGGTACTAGGTTGGAAGATTCGAAAGGGTGCTCGTCGTTCCCCCTCGAAAGATTTGCTTTTTCCAACCGCTAACCTCCTCTCAAAATGCTTCACCACCGATCCCAAACAAAAACCCTCCTCAGCCACTAGTCACCCTTCACAAAAGTTATTTTGAATGCATAAAAGTGTTTTTGATTGAAAAACCTAAGTGTTCAAGGTGTTCGATCGATCAAAGCTATTGGTCGCCCCTCACTGGACTAGGTTCAATTGATCGAACTTGAGTTGGATCGATTGAACTCTGTGGATGGCAGTTTCCGATAAGGTTTTACACACTTAAAACCTTGAACTTTTCAACCTCATGACTGTATATGGAGGCTTCTATGTTTTAGATCACAACACTAACCATCAGTGATGGAGCCAAGAATTCAGTTGAAGAGGGGGGAAAGTTGAAGAATAATAAGATAAAAGAATTTTGAAGATACTTGTTTTTTGAACCAAATACTATTTATAATTACTTAATAATGATTGATATTATTTTCGTTTATTACATTTACAATTGTCCTCGATGAATTTTTTGTATTAAGCAAATTTTTTCATAGAAATTGAAGAGAAAAGCTATCTATATTTTAGTAATACAATTATACAAAACAAAATAAATTCAAATGCGTCCATGTTTTTGTGTTTCCTCTATCCCTTTGACATTGAGTATTATTAAAAAAAATTCCATAAGTCAAATGTTAGTACTCAACAAACTTAGAAGGTCCTCGCTTGCAATAATTAAAAATTAATGAATAAATTGGGAACTTGAACTATTTTCAGTTAGGTTATCCAAATAAAAAACTAATTGATAATTAGATTAATCCAAATAAATAAAGGAATTGCATGATTCACAATATGGGTCTCACATTTTTGTAACGGTATGTTCGTGATTTCCATGTATCATATACAATAAAAGAGAAGTAGACAATGATTTCCATGTTCATACATTCTTTTTGTTCTGTATGTGTTTGGTTTCGGGCTGCAGGTGGGTGGTGGTTGTGGTGGGCTGTTGTAAGAGTGTGAATGTTTGATTAAAATTTGGTCTAAATTGGCGGTGCTCATATTCAGCCAACTTGCCTGACTCTGTGTCTTAGATCTTTTATCTGGCCCGACTCCATCACAGAGGCCCAGAGTTCTTTAGTGTCCTTTAGCTAGAAAATGGTAATCTTTTTGTGGATTCTCAAATGGACACATATGTTGCGCAGTGATACTGGTTCATATTGTTTGGATATTGACGAGTGTAGACTTGATTAAGTCATTGTATATTAATTTGCTTCATGGGCTCATGGCTAGATTTAATTAAGTTCTTACTTATTAAAAAAAAAATTAAAAAGAAGATTTCTTAAGTATTTATTAATTTTCTGTATATACTCATGGTTTGGATTTTTTTTCCTCCTTTACTTTGCCAATTCATTTCATAAAGTCATAGATCAAGATTACTTTTACAGCCATGATAACTTGCAAAGTGATGTCTAATCATGATAATGTGTAGGAACCAATCCCTGTCACACAACTTGTACGAGAAACTGCTGCTGTAATGCAGGAATTCACTCAGTCTGGGTAACTATTACTTTAAACATTGCTTCTCTGCTTTCAGTTCATTAAGTAAGGTTATCGTCTTTTTGTTTTTGTTCGTACCTATTTTAATGTTCTCTATTTATTATCAATCTTAACTCTCTGTAGAGCTGAACAACTGTCTTTCTGCTCCTGATCGGCTTAATTTCCTTTTCAATTTTTCATTCTCTTTTTTATTTTTTTGGGGGGCTGTGGGGGTTCTTGCCACAGCATTTCTTGTCAATTAATCTTCTCCTATTCTTTCATGATGATTCTGGATTGAATTTTTTTACCACAGCCTTTGCTTGAATTTTTTTTTACCCTGCTGTTTGGTAGAAACTGAGCCCATTGGATGCACCATGGTGTCAAGCATAGCTCGTCACTGCAAGTGACGGTTAAAATGTGTTTTTTGCAACCTTTGTGATTAATTTTTTTTTTTTTTTTTTAATATCATTTCAGGAATTCACTAAATGTAGCAATAATTAAAGAAGTCACTTGTACTTCATGGAAATACTTTTAAGTTTAAAACAATATGCACTCAACCATCTTGTTTATGAAAGACTTTACAAGTTGGAATAGCAAGTTGAAGAGCAGAAATATAGGTTGGAAATTTTTTAAAACTAGACAAAGCTGAGCTGAGTACTTGACCTTTCAGAGTCAAATTGAACATGGGCCCCTAGATCTGAATTGACTTATATTGATCTTTTTCATTATTTTTTTTAAACACATGGGTTGGACCGTAAATACAGGCAGATGTTTATTTTTGTTATTAATTGCATAATCTTTTTTTTTTTTTTTTTTTTTTTTTTTTTTCTTTCTGATAGCGGTGTAAGGCCTTTTGGTGTTTCACTGCTGGTTGCCGGGTTTGATGACAAGGGTCCACAACTATATCAGGTATGTCATTTGGGGCTGATCTGGTTAAGCTTCCATTTCTAATGCCTGTTATTTATAATTATAGGAGTTTATTAACTTCTATTTAAGTTCAGATGGTTTACTTTCCTTCTATCTAAATTTAGGATCAGTTACACAAGGCCAGTTTGTTATTCCTCCCCGTCTAGGTTCAGTTTTTCAGGGAAGTGTTTAGTACTTTCCTTTTGCTTTGGTAAAATTGTGAAAGGTTCAGTATTAGTAAAACCTAAAAATTGAGATGATATCCTAATCATATGGTGTGTTGAAGATTTAAATGTCTTTTGTCTTTTTACTCTTTTGGATGCTGTCAGCTATTGAAACATTTGCACCTGTTTTCCTGTGCTTATGATTGCAGTTATTCCAATTCACTATGTTCTTTTTGTTGCCATGGAGTTAATGTTTTTGTCCGTGTAAACAAATTACGGGGACCTGTGCAAGTTATTCATAGTGCACCTCTAACCATATGACTTTATCTAGATCGTTTTGGAATTGTGGGAATCAGTTAATATAAATGCAGACCTTTTTAAAGTTGTTTAAATACTATATGGAACCTGGAACGCGGTCATAACATATAGATGATAGTATATCTGGCTATGTGTGTGTCAGTGTGTTTGTGTTTTTTTGGTCTGTGTTAGTAATTTGTATGATGTCACTCGGGCGTCATTTGGTTAGAACATTGAACTGTTATGAAAATGCGTACCATGCTACACTTTTTTTACTTCTGCTAGCTTATTTTTGTTTGACATTATAAATCAATTTAACATTCTTTTCATTTCAATTTTGAGTGTAATATGAACTTTTGTTACTTTTTTTTTCCATTTTTTTTTTTGCTATAGGTGGATCCATCAGGTTCTTACTTCTCTTGGAAAGCTTCAGCGATGGGTAAGAATGTGTCTAATGCCAAGACATTTCTCGAGAAGAGGTGAGTTGATTTAATTCCCTATAAATTTTGCGCAAACTCTCTTTGTTGACTCATCCATTGTTTTCAGTTTGTAAAATGAATAACAATCTCATAAATCTTCGCTTTTATCTGGATTGTGGGGTTTTACAGTGCTATTTTCTTCTTATTGTTTCTTCATATGCATTTTCCTGAGCTTTCAGTATAATTTATTTATCTAGTTTCCATGACCAATTTTTGGGGAGTTGTCTCCATAATACTTCCAATAATTGTGAACTTAACATACGTAATTTGCAAGGTCTTTCTCCTTTCAAATAATCAGTTGCATATTTATGTAATTTGCTTTACAAGTCCTTTGATCCTTCATATAACTACTTTTTTCCCCTTTAAAATGTGTGTGCACTGCGTAGGAGAGAGAGAGGTGGGGGGTTTAGTCTCCATATTACTAGAACTTTACAACTAGAAGTAAAGAATATCTTAGATATGTACGAGATTCTTTTCATTTGTGCTGAAATGCATATAATTACTTATTAGAGAAGTACTACTTATTATTAATTTGTTATTTGTTTATTTGTTTTTGCTGATGCTTTTGGGGCTCTTTTGTGTGTTGCGAAGATGATTGAGCTAATATAGATAAGCCTTTTATGATCACACATGAATATATATATATATTCTTCCTACTGGGTGCAACTGAACTCATATAATGTTTAATTAGTTCTTCAGATTTTATGTCGATTATCTACACTTCAAATCCTCCTCTTCCCCTCAAATCTATTCATGGCTTACAAACTTAAATTGAATGTTTCTTGTAGGTACACTGATGATATGGAACTCGAGGACGCTGTCCACACAGCAATCTTGACGCTAAAGGAGGGGTAAGCATCTAACTTTTCAAGTGTCTGTTATTGCAGGGAAACTGTTGAGGGTTGCTTATGAAAGTACTTCTCTCTGTCCATGCGTTTGTGGAAAAAGAAAAGGGGACGGGTATTATATTAGTCCACCAGTACCTTACTTTATTTTAAAAAGCAGGTTGCTTCATTTATGATAATAGGCATAAAGGCCCTAACTGGTATTCTTTTATTCTTACATGTGCACGTAGGAAATAGGTTGTGATACTTGGTCACACTTCCATGCATGCACAACATGCAAACTTTTGCTGGGAAACTAGGGTTTCTTTTATTCTTACACGTGCACATAGGAAATAGGTTGTGATACTCAGTCACACTTCCATGCATGCACAACATGCAAACTTTTGCGGGGAAACTAGGGTTTCTTTTATTCTACTTCTTAAAGCAGTTGCCAAATAATCTTTCATTTTGATATTTATCTCAGATTTGAAGGACAAATCTGCTCCAAAAATATTGAGATTGGCATAATCAGCAGTGACAAAAAATTCAGGCAAGTTCCCGGTTTTCCTTGTGGTTGGATACTTGGTTTTGCTTATATGTCATGGAATTTGAGTGTACTTGTTGAAGGAGAGAGATGATTTGGCATGCTTGTTTGTTTTGTTGCAGAGTACTTACACCAGCTGAAATTGATGATTACCTGGGTGAAGTGGAGTAAACTTGTCTTCAACCAGCCTAGGAAATGGAAAACCTGTTTTTCCTTTTTGTTAGAAATGAGGCATATTGAAAGACCCTTGTGGGTTTTAAACTAGATTTGTTTTGCTGTCAACTGTGATCTCTTGTGATTTTATTTAATGAAATTTTATGTATTAAATCCTCCAGAAACCAAGAATATATTGTGGTAAACAATGCATTTTTTGTTTTTATGGTATAATGCTGAGATACTTCATTCAACCTCTTCTTTTTCCTTTTTTCTTACTAGTATTTTTCCTTAGGTTTGGTTTGGTTTGGTTAGACGGAAATAGCAGAAAAGGAAAAGAAAATGGATTTTTTAAAACCATTGTAAGTGTTTGGATGGCTGGGAAAAGAAAAATTTATGTGTTTGGACTTTCCTTGACTATCAAACTTTTTCTATAAAAAAAATAAATAAAGAAACGCCCTGAGCAAATTTTTGCCCTCTCTTGGGCTTTTATCCTTAGACAGTAATAGGCTTTGTTTCCAGATTTCCATACCCTTTTACTGGGCCTGTCTTTTGGGTTGGGCTGATAGCTTACTTTTGTAATTGTTCATACTCATTTGTAAAATGCACACCTTAACTTCCAAAGAAAAAAGAGGAAAAAAGAAAAAATAAAAAAAAGAGAAAAGGAAATAGGTAAATTTTAAACATTTTAGGAGTTTGGAAAATTTTGAGAGAATAATTTTCGATAGCCACCTAACTTCCTACTATATTTTTCACAAAAAAGTTTAGGAAATTTTTGATCTATCAAGAAAGTTTCATGAATTTACCCTTTTTTTTTTCCTTTACGTGCATTAATTTTAAATCATGAAATGGTAATTTTCTTCTATCTTTAAAATTTTTCATATACTAATTAAATGAATGTTGGTTTATTTATTTTTGTTTCATTTTGATATTAATTTCAATAACGAAATTAAAAGAAAATGAAAAGAAAGTGAAGTGAATGAAAAGAAAATACAATTTTCAACATTGCATTTGATTAAATTAAACTTTTAAATTATCATTTTATGGCTTGAAATGCATGAAACTTACAAAAAAGATAGGGCATTATTGTAAATTCATTAAGTTTTCTCAGGGAATCATTTTTTGGGTTGGAAATCAGGAAATTTTCCTGATTTATTATAGGGAAATTTACAGTTACCTCCCCTGACAATATGTCAAATTACTCCTGCATCTCCCTAGTTTGCATAATTTCAGTTACCTCCCCTACAAGTGGCCGGCGTTCATATGCGGTGACTGGAGTAATGAAATTACTCTTCTATCCTCATTATTTTAATTCATATTTAATCTAAAAAAATCTTGATTGTAAATTTACTTTTATGCCTATTACACATTTAGTAATACATAAAATCCAATTCTAATAGAGCAAGAGAAAGAGAGTTATAGGTTCTTCGTCTTCCTCATCAAATCTTCTACATTGATAATGAGTGTGAGTACTCAAAAGATCCCAAAACTGACGTAATCAACCCTCACCAACTTAACCTCAATTAGACCACCCAATGAACCCCCCACCACCACCCACTGCCCATTCCATCACCACCAACACCTCGCCAAAACCCACCATCGTGACACCTCGCCATCAAACACCACCAACTTAACCTCAATCAAACCACCAAATCAACCCCCGCCATCTCCTGCTGCCCATTGCACCACCACCGAAATCTCGCCAAAACCCACCATCATGACACCTCGATTAAACCACCCAACCATCCCCCACCACCACTGTCTCTATCTTTCTACCACCAAACCATAAGCCTTACAACACAAAATAGAACACGAATCTGTTTTATATATATATATATATACACACACACACACACACTTGTAACATCAAAACTAATCTCTTCTCCAATCGATATTGAAACGCTCTCCATCTTCGTCTCTAATAGAGTGGAACACAGTGAAATTGTTGACCCATTTCTGTCTCCAATCGAAACCCTAAACGATACGCTCTATATCTCAAATCAAAACCCTAAATAAATTCAAATCAATTACCAGACACGTCTTCAAATGAAACCCTAAACAAATTCTAATCAATTTCAAGAAACGTGGTTTGGAATCCATTATATCCCTCAATCAGAACCCTCATCAATTTTCGTTCTTAACTACACTGTGACACCTTTCTTAAAAACATAGTGACACACCCAGTGTGATGACCCCGTCATCTTTCTTTTTTCAACATTTTTATTTTTATTTATTTATTGTTATTATTTATTATAATTATTTTATTAATTAATTATATTATTATTATTATTATTGTTTCGTTTCTTGTTACCTTAAGGTTTTGGAGGACCCAAGGTATGGTTTGGTGTCCAGGACGTATTTTCGACACTTCATGCATTTAATTTAGTTTATTTTATTGTTAATGCATAGTTTAATTGTGTAGCAAAGTATGCTTATTACATTATGTTTTTGTGGGGGTATACGTGCTTTATTTCTTTGGGGACATTTTCATTTCTAGGGTTCTTAATGCGTTTATCTTTTGGAGATATTTTGGTTTAGGGACATTGGTATAATTATTTTTGGGAGATATTTTGTAAAGGGACTTTTGTGTAAATTGGAGCAGCTGTGCAAATGTCATATTTTGATTAGACCATGTGTTAGCCTTAAGTGAGGACTTGTGGACAAGTGTGTTAAGGACAAGTAGAGGGCTAGGACTGTTGTGTGTGTGTGAGAGGCAGTGTAAGACTTGGTTAGGTGATATATATCCCTTTAGCCTTTCACTTTTTCTTCTAAACTTCATCTTATTCTTCTTAATTTCTCTCTCCAACCTCCATTGTTATCAAATCTTATAGCTTAGTTTTACTTACCTTCCACTCACTTTTTGGCTTCACCATTGAAGGAAGAAAGTTTCCTTGCACGTTGGGCTACAAGACCCTTCTTTTGGATTTCATCTTTGCTCACTTTTCCTTTGGATTCTAGAGAGACTTTCTCTAGTAAGGAAGGGGGTGTAGTTTGCTTATAACCTTTGAATTTCCTGGTGTTTTGGAGTTTACCATATGTTGTGTGAGTTATAGTGGGGTAACTTTGGCTTTTATGTTATTTTAGAGCATGTGGTGTATATATATATGTTGTCTTGTAAGCTCATTAGTAAATTTGTAGGAGGTTATATCATTATTAATTTCCTTGAAATATAATTGTTGTATTCTTGTATTTTTCATACCATTATAAATTGCTAAAGGCTTGCATAATACTTGTATGATTGTGTAGTTATGTATTTAAGACTTATAGTGCTAGCATGAATTGATTGTTTAAGTTGATTTCTAAATGTTAGCATAGATGTGTATATATATAGATGTTGATATCATGCCATATTTAGTGTTGAGGACTTAGGACATGGAATGTATGATCTTCACATCTTATGTGTGCATAGAAGGTGAAACTTGTGCATTATATACATATAATTATATTGTGGACATTATTGTTAATTTTGGGAAACACTTGGGATATTGTTATTTTGATAGCTAGAGTTTGGCTCTATTGAGGGAGGTATGAGTTCTTCCTAATTATAGTGGCCACTTGGGTAGTTCTCGGCGGGTTAGTATACCGAAATAGCTAATTTTGTCTTGGTTGTGATACATAACCAGATTTGATGTCCAAGATATTCCTATTATGTGATTTTGTAATTCAATTCCAAGTTGACAATCTTATATAATTATAGCTTGTGGTTTTGGTATTAGATGTTCTAATTTGGTTAAATGCGTTCTTATGTTATGGATTTTGTTTGCAATGCTTCAATATTAGTTCTAGGATGATCCCTTAGCTTCACCTTTGAACTAGACGTTAGGAGGCATGTTCCATACGTTATGATTTATGTTATACTCGCAAATCCATTGAAACCTTAGGTTATTCTCATAATGCATTTTCCTACAGATTAATTCAAATTACTCGCACCCGTTGATGATATATTTTTCAGGTAAAGAAATGCTCTTTATAAATGGTCATTTTCCTTAGCTTGTTATGGATGTGGTGTCATAGACACTCTTATTTTGTATACATGCAAAGTGTTTAACATGTCTTTTTGGTGCACTTTTGTAACCATGGATGTGTGGTGTATACTTGGATCATTATATGTAATGAGGCCTTAGAGTCACTTGTTTACTTCATTTTATTATATATTAAACACTCATGTATGTATTCACATACTTCTGCACTTTTTATATTCATATTAGACCATTCCATGTTCGGGGTTTTGAGGTATACATGAGCCAATGCATTTTCTGGTTCATAATAGAGTTTTTTGCAGATTTTTGAGCCATTTCGGTCGACCGTTTTCGGTCGACCGGTATCTTTTGTACCATTTACAGAGTTCTGGCAATAGCCATTTTATTGTCAAGGCTACAACTGGCAGTTCGGTTTCTCATTTCGGTAGACCAGTAGTTAGAGTCCCATTTCGGTTAATCGGTATAGGTCTTCAGTCGACCGATTTGTCTGCAGGTTGGCTAGCCTTGTTTGGTCACTTGCCTTTGCACATTAGTATCATTTATATGCTTTCAATTTATGCTTTTGACTTTGTATAAGCCATTTCACGGCATGTATGACCTAGTTTGGACCTAGTGCTTATTCCTTGAATGTTATTGGTGCAGGAAGGTACTGCTTAACCTTTATTGCCTTAGCTTCCGCATTAGTGATCCGTTATTGAGTTGGGTTTCGTATCATTTCAGTTGATGCACCGGATTTCATGAATATAGGGCATCACACCGAGATATACATACACATATTAGAGGTGAAGATCATGGAATTTGAGAAAACCGCAGCTACACGTTCACACTCGCCGTTGACTCGAATTCCACCATGGTTTCATCAAAGTCGTCTCCTTCGGCGACCTACCAACCCAGCCATCGGACAATTCGCTGTCTACGAACCCATCAGACCTAAGCATGATGGAAGGAGCTCTTTGTGTATATATATATATACTCCATTTGTCCAAAAAAAAAATGTTTGTTTTGGGGAGTAGAAATTTTTAAGGAGACATGTGAGTTATGTATTATTCCCCTAGAAAGTTACTAACTTGCCCTTTAAGTTTTGAATGTTCAAGTTTGAAATTTTAAAATCCAAGGACATATACGAAAAAATGTAAAATATATTGCTTGAAAACGGAAAGGGGACATTTATTTTGGAACAACTCAAAAAAGGAAAGATAGACATTTTTTTTAGGACATAGGGAGTATATATATATATATATATATATATATATATATATATATATGGGATATGAGGTATGATGGTGATTTGATAATTATATTTTTTTTAAATAGGACATAAATGTATTCACAGACATTACAGGGGTAGTATAGTCATTTTGAGGGTGAGATAGTAATGATGTCAGCGTTGACTGCCGTTGACGGTGCTGAAAGCTGACCAGATGGGTGTGTTTGTTACAAAGTTTTTAAATTAAGGGAGGTAAGCGAAATTATCCAAAGTAGAGGAGATGCGGGCGTAATTTGACCTATCTGCAGGGGAGGTAACTGTAAATTACCCTTTATTATAAGATATATAAAATTTACAGTCATACCCAAACTTGGCAAGAGCTTGTACACCTTTTGATCAAACCCTTCATTAGTTCTCCGATTCGAAAGTGACTATGTTCCTTAGTCTTGGGAAGGTATAATAGATTCTTTCAATGGAGGTTTGAGAGCGATATATGGGCCTAATTCAACATTGTTTAAGCTTGGATCATTTATTAAAAGAGTTTAAAAAATTAAGTTCAAGCTTAATTCATTTACTTAATATAATAAGCGGACATAAGTTCAACTTTTAACAAAGCAGAAGAAAAAAACTGTAAAATATGATCCAATTTATCATAATCAATTAGCTAACATGTTGGTTAACCGTATTATGAAATACAGAAAAAAAATCATCGGCTTATCAAATTCTCTGTGGAGCCGTGAAAAAGATTCAGCAAAAGACACCCATAGTTTACCGTGGGCACAATAACTGGTACACTAGATGTGCGTCTTGTAAGAAAAATGGTCTTATTATAATTAATCTTTAATTTTTATTTAAATGGTTTTATAATTATCTATATTTAAGAGAGGTGATATTGTATCATATAACTACAGTTTAGTATAACTGTTATTTATTTACAGAGGGATGTGTTGGTTGATGGTGTAATAACC
>JAOTQH010009889.1:0-18678 GCA_025631255.1 Cornus kousa | reverse complement strand
CTACATAAAATAATCAATTAACGGACTTAACTAATGCAATTAAGGGCGCTTGAATGTACAACATTCGGCGCTTATCAGCCTGCCCAAGACCCGCGAGGTGTCCGCCCAAATGGGCAGAAGCAACCCTAGGCAACAAAACAGTGTTTTAGCAGAAAATTGAGTTTATGACGCTGTTTTCGAGGTCCAAATGACATTTTTTTGAAAAAACACGAAGAAGAAACTACCCCTAAAATCACATTTTCTATGTGATGGAGTTGAGAATGGAATTTATTTCCTATAGTAGATTCCTAAAATGCCCTTCAACAAGATTTTTCAACAAAATGGTGAAATGAATCCGTAGGAGGCTCAAAACGCAAACAAAAGGGGTTTTCATGGAAACGATCATGTACACAAATGTAAATAGTAAATTTGAGTGCATAGGAATGGTCCGCGGCTCCCGAAAATGGCCGAGTCAAAATCTGACCCCCCAACGGCCAAAAGGGCGAAAATAAACTTGAAATGAAAAATTTGAAAACTAAGAGGGTAAAGTGCAAAAAAACCCCCTGATATATAGAGAGTGTGCAAAACTAATCCCTACTTTTTGAGAATGTGCATGCAAGTCCACAAAATTCAAAAAAGGTGCAGAACTAGTCCCTCTGACCACTTTTTGACTTAAAAACCCTATTTTACCGTTTTAATTCCTATTTTGCCCCTCACCTATATACAGCTCGGCTAGTAGTGGCTGAACGGCTTGGCTCGCTGGAGGTGTGACCTTATTACAGACAGAAAACATATAATATGAACCTTTCAGCAAGTATTGCTGATCCTTCTTCAAATAGTTCTTCTTCTATATCAGCAGCTGAAAGCTTCTTCGATAGCTAACTAGCAGAATCCCGAGACCTCTTTCTGAACAGTAGAGCTCTGAGCTTGTTTTGCTTTTCAGGAGGATGCAAAGGTGGTGCTGAATTATTATGAGGAATTATGTCAACAATTATACAGGTTATGTCATCCTTCAGCCCCTTTGTCCTCAATGCTTCCTAAACAATATCCACAAAATGTAATGATGGAGTTCTGAGAGTTTAGTTAATTTTGAACAAAAATGTTTGCAATATTATTAATTTATAAGTCTAATACAGGTCAAGCCCATAATGCAGCATATATGTCAAGTTCATAATATTGCAAACATTTTTGCTCAAAATTTATGTCAGAAGGCTCATGGATACTGAACCAGCAAGGACATATAGCTATTCAATGAGTTCAAATTTTCAGTAGGCAACCCACGACATGATTTTGCAGCCATCTCAGAGGTTAATGCATCCCAGATACCATCAGAGGTAATTGTAAGCCTTCCACCAGCATTTGAAAGCTGTTGTATCAATTAAAAATGTTAGGGCTTATATAATGACAGGGCAGATATATCCATCCCAAAAGCTTGGACTTCACAATCAAAGAGGAAAAATAATGAATGCACTCACTGTAAAACGTCAGAAGAAAAAAAATTGAAAAGATAATTGGAGTTTGATATCAAACTGTATAAGCTGATGAAGATTACTGCATGCATAGGTTGGTTTGTTCATCGCATAATAGAGGGATTTTGCGGCTCTGTTCAAGTGAGGTGAGAGAGTTGAAGAAATGGGGAGCTACAATTACAAGATGTTTGGGTACTTCAACCGGAAGTTCAAGATTAGAGAGGCGGAGCCGCCGCTGAAGGTCAAAGAGGCATTTGCGACTTAAAGAGTAGTATATAGTTTTCCCTCTGTTTTTGGGTTGTGGGAAATTAGAGCTCCAAGAGTTCAGTGTCTTTTGGTTGTGAAATATGAAGTCATATGCTATGGTCATGGCTTAATTGATGGTATCTGTTAGATTATGCGTCTCTGTTTTTTTACATTTTTACTTGACAAAACATATTTCAATCATTACCTTTGACTTGTAGTGCATTCTACCAAAAGGCATTGAGAAGCTTAAAACCAGGGGTGATCAAAGTCAGAATTACATGCCTTCGACACTGATGTGTTTTTAGGCGGTCTCTTCCTCCTCTTCCATTTCCTCATCATCTCCATTATCATCATCATCATCCGCTCTGTGCTCTACCTCGCTATCTTTGCTACTCGTCCTTGCAATGGATTGTCATTGCAATTCTTCGTCCTATTCATATGGACCTTAGGCAGAATTTTAGAGCCATTTGTACATCCTGGACTGCAACGCCAACTCCAGAAAATTATTTTTCCGGTAAGAATCCACTATTTGGAGGAGTTGGGGGGAAAAATCGATTTGTTGTCGCCGCCGTCTCGCCGCCTATGGCCCCTTCACCTTAACCGGCGCCGGACAACACAACTTCACCTGAAACAGCACCATCTTTGTCAATGGCGAGCAATACAGAGACCACCTTCTTTATCAACATCTAAAGCGCCGAAAATCAGTGCTCACCGTGGGATCCTCCTCACCGAGCACTGCCTTGCTCGTTAGCAACAGCCGCCTCTTCATCGCGAGTCGCCGTCCTCTTAACCGCTATAGAAATTCTTGTTCCCCGTTTCAAAGACCAGTCACCGCGGGGTTTCTCGAAGGCTTCGAAGAGGGAAGCCTCCATTTCCACCACTATCCGAACCAACCAAGCTCACCGCCGTTCCTCTGTTGCTGGCCGATCCTCATCGCCGTCCCCGTGGCTGTAGTAGTATAGTTTTTTCCCATTCAGCAGAGACATATAATATATATATATATATATATATATATATATATATATTAGGCCCATGTGCTCAAAATTTTAATTTTTTTTTTGATAAGTGGGTAAAAGGGTCATTTTACATGGCCAATATTTATAGTTATTAATTTATTATACTGAAGTGAGGGTATAATTGACATTTTACACCACCCAGGGACCTATTTGCACCAAATCGATAGTATAGGGGGGTTTTTTACCACACAGGGACTGATATGCACTATATCGATAGTAGAGGGGGGTTTTCTGCACTTCACCCTATATCATATTGGGATAACTGTCCATTAAATTTGGTTTGAGAGTTCAGATGGAAAGCAAAAGAGCGAAGGGTATAAGTTCGGGAGATGTATTATACTAATACAGGAGTTTTAAATTTGATTTTAACCATGATTAACTCATTCTTTCCTCCTTGAAAGCTCTATCTTCCTACCCTACCAAATTTAGATGAGAGATTGAATGTTATGCCTAAACTTGGCCGTTGAGCACTAACTTCCGGAATACGTCCATATGTGAGGTTTGGTGTGTTCTACTTATTTTGCCATAAGGTATCACCCTTTAAGTAGGTCGTTTGAGGATATGCAATTGTTTTTGTTTCTTTGATAAAAATAATGATTCTTGAAAATACCCTTTGTTGTGTCGAAATATCAATGGTTCTTGATCCTGTTTCACAAAGGTTCCTATTTTTAGTTTCAATTTTTTTCAGATTTATCAAAACTTTTTTTATATTTTTACTCATAATATAAGTAGGGGACAAAAAATAATAATAATAATATAAGGGGAAATTTATTGTGTAAACGACAACATCTTAATGAACTTATAAAAATAATTTCAATTTTGATCAGATACTAAAAGAAAATAAATAGAGTAATAGTATGTTCAATTAGTATCATAAGGATTTGCATGAAATATAGATTATGTCATCCAGGAAATTCATTCTTTCTTCTAACTTTAAAAGTATTAATCGGTGTTTTAAATCAATCAATGACGTTCATTTTGTCAAAAATCATCACATCAGAGTTGGAATGGAGTTTTTTGAAATATAGGGGAAAAAAATCCGTTTTATGGAAAAAAAAATATTATGATTTTTAAGAACTCAAAGGGACCTTTCCCCTCGAGAGGTTATTGTCTAATTGCTCTTGATATGATTAGGCAGTGGCAGGTTTTGGGCTGGTACTGAAAAGCCATCTTTTGACCCAAAAAAACATTATTTTATTTTATTTTATATTTTTTTCCCCATGGATCTTGAAGCCTGCCAAAAGATATTAGGAGTTCGAGGGACGGCAGCAGCAGCAGTGCCCTCCGCTCCGGTGGTAGCCGCAGGCTAGAATGTGTAAACCTTCTATGGATTTCTACCTTAAAAGACTGCTTGCAACTATAGTTTAAGGTGGTTTGGTTTAGACTAGCATATCTTTCATTTGTATATAAATGCTAGCAGGTTAATGTTGAATGTTTATGTAAGACTAGTAGTATCTCGTTCTTTTGGGCCTGAAATATATATTAAATTAAGAATGAGAATGCCGTTTATGAGAATGCACCGTTATGAATTAGTGTTCTTTTGGGCCTGAAATATATATTAAATTATGAATTTCTTTTGGGCCTTGCACATATATTAAATTATGAATGAGAATGCTAGCACTTTATGGAGGACTAATGTCGACAGCTTTGAGATTGTGTTAAGACATTTATGAATGAGAGAATGCACCTTTATGAGTTTGTGTTAGAAATTGCCCGCGGCCTGAAATATATATTAAATATGATTTTCCTTTTTTAAATGAAAAACAAAAACAAAAGAAAAGAAAAACACCATCAAGGAATAAAATTTTGATAAAAAATATTGCAGAAGATATTTCTCAATTCAAAAATACATTTAAAGAATAGAATGGATATTTTTCATTTTTTCACAAAAGTTGATTAAAATTTTTTTTTATACTGTGGTGAAAAATGTTAGAACAACATATAGATATAGAGATTTTTTAAAATATACAAATATTTATTTAAATATTTATTGCCAATATTATGAAGTCATGTTCTACGTAATAAAATCAATTTGAACCAGGTTCCATCTTTTTTTCAACGAACTTAACCTGAATTTCACCTATTTAGTTTCACCGCGGTTAAACTTACCTTTCAGCATGCTTAGAGCAAGCGGTATGGATTGTTTTTTGCTAGCAAATCAGTCAGTGTTGCAATGCTAAAGAATGGTGTGGTGCTGGCTAATGGTGGGCCAGCATATTTTGCTAGCAAACTGTTTCGCCACAGATAACAGCCTGATTGCTAGCCGAGAGTGGGCCCAAAGCTTCACTATTTGTTTGTTTCCTTTGTGTTAATAAAAAGACAATACATCTTGACAAACAAAAATTAATAAAATAATAAATATTTATCACCATACCACTAACTTTTTTTAGCAAATTACTGTACTTAGCCACGTCAGCATAATTGTACCTAGCCACGTCAGCATAATTACTGACGTGACTAGCAACCAATATATCCATTGCGAGCCAGTATAAGTATTGCTATACCGGCTGCCCTTAGACCTACTAAAAGGGGTAAGATGGAAAAACTTGTTTAAATGAAAAATAAAAGCTAGACAGATAATTAAAGTAGAAAAAGGAAAAGGAAAAGGGAATTAAAGATAAGGAAAATGATATTTACACGATAAATTTGGCTGATTACTTTGGCAGCTGTTGAAAAAAATTACCATATTTCTATAAGTTAAGAAGGAATTAAAGGCACAATATTTATAGATGAAATACGTTGATTTTTTGCCGATAAGAACAGATCCTTACCCGCCGTTCAGAGCAATGTCCGGCAACCTGTTTTATGCTTTCTAACAATCTTCGGCAACCAGTTCAACCAGTCTTTCTTGCTCAGCTGCAACCAATCGTCGCCGATCCGTCCGTGCAACCTTCTTTCTTGCTGTCACTGGACCAGTAAGCCCTGTCTCCGGTGACCTGTTCCTCTCTCTCCGGATCTCTTCTCAGTTCAAGACCCACCACCATTCCGTCCACCGTCGACAGTCCCGCGCGTATTCATCGCTGTCCACCACCGCAGCTCAGGTCGGATAGGCGGGCAAGGAGAAACTGTAGACGAGGAGGACAGATAGGCGGAATCGGAGTGATACGCTGTACCTAAAGTCTTCAGTCCTTACTGCCCGCCGTGCAATTGCAAAAAACTGGAGTTTTTCTCCACTTTAGGATGTTGGGTGATGGTTGCTGGAGCGTTGCTAGAGTTAGGTGATGGTTGTGACAACGTGTTGAGCTGGCAGAATGATGACAACGTTGGGTGTGGGTGACGACAGTCTTCATATCAGTTTATTCCAATCCGAGGAGAGAGAGGATGAATAGACAACGTGTGAGATGTTATTGCCTAATTGGATTAATTTTTTTCCAACTGTAACGCCACATGTATTCTACCTAACAAGTAGGTCAGACTATTCTGCCTGAATATTACGACCCTAAAGATAAAGAAGTTTCAGTTTAATGTGAGAGGTGAACATTATATGTGGGCATGTGTACACTGTAAATGACGGTGGGTACGTGTTAGATCTCCCTTAGCTGCACTAGAAGGTTTTCTTTCTCTTTTCTTGAAGCTTGGTTTATCTTTCTTTCCATTGAGCTCCATGCCCATGGCGGAGGATTTGGTCTCCCAACTTCTGTCTTTCCAACTCTCTGAAGGGGAGGCGATAGGTGTTGTCTTTGATGACTCGGTGGCTAATGAAGGGGTTAGGTTGTGCGATAACAGCCTGGTCGGTCATCTTTTTACCACTGGTGTTGTGAATATTTTTGGTTTGCGAAAAATGTTGAGTGAAGCTTAGGCTTGAGACAGCCTTCAGAAGCACAGGGTGGAGGATCATAAATTCCAGTTCCTTCTCCCTAATGCGGTAGATCGAGAGCGTATCTTACGGAACCGGCCATGGAGTTTTGAGAGATCTCTTCTTTCTCTCCACCATTGGAACCCTAATTTTGATTTTTCAGATTTGTCCTTTCAGATTGTTCCTTTTTGGATTAGGGTTGCTAAAGTTCCTTTGAATCCATCGATTGAGGTCGTGGCATGGACAGTTGGTTCTACCTTTCCTTTTTGTGAAAGAGTGGAGGTTCATGATCAAGGTCTCAAGGGCGAGCGTTACCTCCTTATCAGAGTTGGTGTTAATACCTCCAAACCCTTTCGTAGGGGAATAAAGCTTTGGAATGTTAATAAGTAGAGCTGGGCACCTTATAAGTATGAACGGCTTCCCTCTCTTTGTTTTTGTTGCGGAAGGGTGGGTAATGTTTTTGGTTCCTATCAATGGCGTCTGACAGGTTCAATTGACAAAGGTCTGTTTGGCATCGATCTTAAGGCTACTGGTTCACCGGGACGCCTTTAGAAGAATTTTTTGAACGATCCTTCACAGAGTGAATCCTCTCAGAGCTCCCAATCAACAACCAGCATTCGTTCAATGATCAGTGTTTCCAAGAGCGGGATCAACGGGGGCTGCCACGTGGTTCTTCCATCCTCATCCCATGTGGATGGGACACCTTCGTGTCAGGTTTTTTGTTATCATAATGCAAACTCTCCTTCCTATGTCACCGACCCTCTTCAGTTTACGTGCGGCCTATTTGAACCTCCTAGTTTGGTTCTTCAACCTATAGTTCATAAAATGGGTCATTCATCTACCCATGTTTTGTTTGGTGGCCCATTTCCTTTGGACCGAGAGTTGAATTCTCCATCTTCTAATCGGGCTGGTCGGCCCACTCTTTCTTAGCCCTACTCTATTGGACCCATTAGGTTCTGATACTCCTTTGGCCTAAGATTACTCAATTTTTAGGTCTTCTACTGTGCCCAACCTTCTTCTTATCCCCACAGGATGCAGCCCTCTTCTCTCTCAGACGACCTCCACCTTCCTCACATTTTAGTCTCATGGCTGGCTCAGTCTCCATCTTTAAGTTTTCCTCCTCAATCTATTTCCCGTTCTTGGAAACGACGAGCTCAAAACCCAGGTAACGTTTCCTCGACTTTGTCTCCCCTAGTCCAAAAGAGAAAGGTGTTGATTGAGGCTTCTTCCCCCCCGGTGGTTTCAAAGAAGTTCAAGGTGGAGCGTCTTCTGGACATATGTACGGCTCCCCAAGGTGATGTTCCTCTCTCTCTATCTAATTCTATGGTGGTAGCCAGTCTTGCATGGCCCCAACTCCCTCAATGAGGGTTTTGATGTGGAATTGTCAGGGTTTGGGGAACCCTCTGACAGTTTCCCAGTTGAGGAGGCTGGTTCACCTCCATTCCCCTCCGTTGATTTTCCTATCAGAAACGAAGAATAATGGCTCTCAGGTGGAACAAGTTCGAAATTGGTTGGGATCTTATGATCTGTTTGAGGTTCCGTCCTCATGTAGGGCTAGTTGGTTGGCTTTGCTTTTCTCTCCTGAGTGGAAGGTTTCTATTGTCGATTTTTTAGTATTTCAAATTACTTATGAAATGATTGGAGGCTGAGGTGCAGCCCTTTGGTTCTTTACTGGGGTTTATGGTTCAACTACTAAGACAGAACAGGCTCTTCAATGGCGTTATATTCATAGTTTGAAATTTTAGCTGGGTCCGTGTTAGGGATTTCAGTGCTCTCCTTCATAAAGATGAAAAAAAGGGTGGGCCTTCCAAGAAGGGTTAGATGTTACGGGATTTCAACAATTTTCTTTCTGATTGCGATCTGACTGACCTTCGGTTCAAAGGTTTTCCTTTCACTTGGAGCAATAATCGGGCTGACCATAGTCATGTTATAGCCAGACTGGACCGCGCTTTGTGTTCCAAGGATTGGCTTTAGTGCTTTCCACGGTGCATGCTTCACAATTTAACTGTACAAGGTTCTGATTATAAAGCTTTTCTTCTATGCTTGAATGATTCGCTTATCCATAATAAGCAAAATTTTCATTTTGATACAAGATGGATTAAGGACTCTGATTTCCAACCCACCATTCAAACCGCTTGGGATTTCCCTAGTTCGGGTTCTCCTTTGTCTGACATTCATCAACGGCTGTCTCATTGCCAATCCGCTCTAAAATCTTTGAGGAGAGGTAAATGTGATAATGCCCAAAAGAGGATCAAAGTTCTTCAAGATCAACTCGTCCATCTTAAGGACTATTTTCATGGGTTTGATAGAGGGGAGTGCTTTTGGTTAGAACATGAAGTCAAGCTTGCCTGGCGGGATGAGGAACTATTCTGGAAACAAAAATCGAGAATTGCTTGGCTCAACCATGGTGATAAGAACACCAAATTTTTTCATCACAAGATTATGATTAGAAGGCGGAAGAATGAAATTATAGGTTTGGAAGATTTTTAGCATCAATGGTGGGACTCCAAGGATGTTCATAAAGTGGTGGAGGATTATTTTTGAAACCTTTTTTGTTCCTCTCCGATGGTGAATGATGATGATTTTTGGAAAATGATCTCTCCTAAAGTTTTCACGGTGATGAATACTGAGCTGCTTAAGGATGGTTCAGTTGAGGAATTGCGCCAAGCCATTAGTGGTATGGTTCCTTCAAAGCTCCAGGTCCTGACGGCTTCACTCCTCTTTTTTTCCAATCTAATTGGGAAATGGTAAAGGATGATCTTCTTACGGGCTTCAATTCTTTTCTCCATGGGGATTAAATACTTGGATGCCTTAATATACCCAATCTAGTTCTGATTCTTAAGGTGAAGCATTCGGTCTCGATATCTAATTTTCATCCTATATCTTTGTGCAATGTGGTTTATAAAATTTATTCCAACGTTCTTGCCAATTCTCTGAAGCTGATTCTTCCATTGTTGATTAATGAATCCCAAAGTGCCTTCATTCCTAATAGACTTATTCATGATAATATTGTTATTGCACATGACCTCATGCATGTTATTAAGTCTAGAAAAAAGAGTACTTTTCCTGATTTATTGGCAATCAAGCTTGACATGGCGAAAGCGTATAACAGAGTGAGTTGGGATTTTCTCACAAAGTTTATGCTACACTTAGGTTTTGACAGCAAGTGGGTGGACTTGATTATGGAATGTGTTTAAATAGTGTCTTTCTCGGTGGTTATTAATGGGGACTATGGGGCTCGGTTTGCTCCTTTTCGGGGTCTCCGTCAAGGCGATCCTATATCCCCATTTTTGTTTCTCTTATGTACTAAAGGCCTCATAACTCTCATCCAGATGCAGAGTATAAGAAAAAGCTTGTTGGTCTTAAAATGGGTAGGGGTTGTTTGCCTATCTCTCAGTTGCTTTTTGCGGATGATGCTCTTTTTTTCTATTTTGCAAAAATGAGTAAGATGTGTTGCATTAAGCTTCTCCTTGATAGGTATGAATCGTTCATTGGCCAATTGGTGAATTTTGAGAAATCTTGCCTTTACTTCAGTCCTAATACTCCTGCTGCATTGAGAATTCTCTTCTTCACTTTGTGGGAATTAGTGATGTCGACTGGTCCAACAAGTACTTAGGCTTTTCTTCTCTCTTGGGTCGCTCAAAAACTATTGCTTTTAGTTTTTTAGCTGATAGAGTTTCTTCTAAAACTCAACTTCTTAAGGGCAAGCTCCTTTCTAAGGCTAGGCAGGAGATGCTGATTAAAGCTGCTCTCTCTGCTACTCCTACTTATGCCATGCACTGCTTTAAAATTACTAAGAACCAAAGCAAGACTTTAACTAGCAAATTTCTCAATTTTTGGTGGAGTAGTGAAGAGAAGATTGATAAAATTAAATGGATCAGTTGGGAAACACTCTGCCAATCTAAGGCTGTAGGCGGTTTGGGTTTAAAAAATGTTGAGGCATTTAGCCTTGTCCTTCTTGCCATGATGGCTTAGTGAATGGAAGCAGGGGATAATTCATTACTCTATAAGCTTTTTAAGCAAAAATATTTTAGTCGGTGTAATTTTTTTTGATTCATCTGTTATTCATCGATCCTCGTGGGTTTGGAAGAGTTTGCAGGCTACAAAAGGTGTTATTCGTAGAGGTATGATGTGGAGGATTGGGGATGGAACCTGCATTGATTGTTGAAAGGATAACTAGATTTCGGATCGCTCCTGTCACATCTCCAAATAATGGGGCTTTGTTTAACTCGGTTGCAGCTCTGATTAATGATTCTACCCACTCTTGGAATGTTGATTTAATTTCTCGTTTCTTTAACCATCGGGATAGCAGTCTTATCCTTCAGCTTCCTCTCCGGTAGATGGGCGGGATGGATCGTAAAATTTGGGGGTTTACTTCTGATGGTCGTTTTTCAGTTAAGAGTGCATACTATGCTGTTCTCTCCCTTTCCCATTCTAAGAAGCCTTCTCCTGATATTGCAAGTTATAGTTTTGATTCCAAAAAGCAGTCTTTATGGCGGTATGCTTGGAAAATCAAGGCGTATAGAAAGATCCAGTTGTTTTTATGGCTAAGTTTACATGAACGCTTGCTGGTGCTTATTCAACTTCGAACTAGAGGTAGATCTGAGGAGGTTTTATGCAAACTTTATGGGTCTGAGGTGGAGACTATTAATCATATCCTTTGTACCTGTTCTTATGCTTGCAAGGTATGGAATCTTAGTCCTTTTCACTTGGATTTTAGTAATATGTCTCATTCCTCTTGGAACAAAAGATGGTTTTGTATCATTTCTTTGTAAGAAAATTGTGATTATTCATCTGATTGTATTAGCCTTGCCGTTTTTATTTGTTGGGCTTTATGGAAGTGCTGCAATGACCTTCTATTCAATAACCAACTATGGGATCCGTTTGCTGCTGTTCAACTGGCAATTCAAAATTTCCATGAATTTAAGGAGGTGAGTTCTCAGGATGCTCTCCTCTCTTTGTCTGCAGCCTTTGTTCCTCCTCATGGACGCCCTTGGTCTTGGTACTTTTAAGCTTAATTTTGATGCTTCGTTTAACATTGTTTCCAAAACTTGTGGAGGCGGCATTATTCTCATAAATCATTTTGGGCCGCCTATTTGGGTTGCTTCAGTCATTTTCAGATTTGTCTATAGTTCTTCTGTGGTGGAAGCTCTTGTGCTTAGGGAGTCCCTCAAGCTTCTTAAGTGTTGGGGTACGTTATTCTCTTGTCATTGTGGAAAAGGATTGTAAACCAGTTATGGATCTTTTTCCTTTGGAAGAGGCCCTTTTTGTTATTTATGAAGATGTATCTATTCTCCTTAAGTCTTGCCTGGGTTCTTCTCTTGGTTGGATCCCTCGTTTAGGCAATGTTGTTGCTTACTTAGTGAGTAAAGCGGCTTTGGAAGCCAGTGGTGGTGATTTAAAGTGGAGCATATGGCTTCCATGGTTGTTAAATGCTCTTTCTCCCGAATGTATTTCTCCTTTGTTCTATTGTTATTCTCTTAGTTAAAAAAATGAAAACATTATATGTAAAATTTATTTGAATGGTAGATTCTTTACTGGGAACATCAGTGATCTCTAGTGTATATATCAGCATTATTATGTTGTAAGATTCTTTATTTTGTAGGCGTTTTGTTTTTAGCATTCAGTTTTAATTCAAAACAAAATAAGTGTTTTGTTGTAAAGCGTTTTGAATAATAATTGGAAGCATGTTTGGTAACGTCCATTTGTTGCAAGATTTTCGGAAGCAAAACCATTAAAACGTATTAGGTATAAAATTGTTAGAAGTTTGAAAAATATATAATGGCTTATTTAAAAATTTCATTTAAGAGTTTTTCAAGAAAAAAAAAACCCTGTTTATTGCTACAGTACCAAACTCTACAGTGTGAAAAAAAATATATATATACAAATTTTTTGTTTTGGTTTTTGACTACTATTCACAAAACATTTCAACACTGTACAAAACAAAATAAATTTTACCAAATGTGTTTTTTCCACTATTCACTACTACAATACCCGACAAAAAAAAAAAAAAAAAAAAATGAAAATACAAAAACTAAAATGTGTACCAAATAGGTCCTACGAATTCTCTTGCTACGTCAGAGAACACCGAATTGGCACCTTAAAATTGAAATAGAAGAAAATTCATTTTTAAATTTTAAACTAAGACGCTGATTCGATTCTTCAAATGCAACATCTATAAACATGAAGGGTTACATCAATGCGCAAGGGACATCACAAAAAAAGTTTAGAAGAATCCTAGTTCCCAACCTTTACCATGCTTTCAACCTAAAAAAAAAAAAAAAAATTCATAATTCTATAAACATAATACCATCATGAAACACTTCTGGCATATCATTAGCTCTAAAGACATGTTATGGGTTATATGGATCAATACCTACCTTTTGAAAGGCAGAAGCATATGGGAAGTAAAAATCCCTGGACAGTGTTCTTGGACTTGGAGGAGGCTTCTTAACCTTAGAACCATTATTCAGTCTCTTGTCAAAGTTGAAATTGGAAATGGGAATAAATCCAATTTCTGGTTTGATAATTGGAGCAACCTTGGTCTTTTGTATAAACTTGTTTCCCCCCAATAGATCTCTACCTCAAATCATGACAGTAAAACCAAGCTTGCTTCTTTCATTGTCAACTCACATTGGCAATTTCCAATCACCATCACCACACTAATACCTCAACTGCTTCCAATAGCTAACCTTCCACCCCCTAATTCACACAATCAAGATAAGGTTATATGGTGTCCATCAAATGCAGCCAAATTCTCAACCTCTCAAACCTTGAAACACCTAAACCAACACTTACCCACCTTACCATAGACTCACCTAGTATGGACCAAGCCTTCAATTCCAAAACACTCATTTACATTATGGGTTGCCATCCAAAGCTGCCTCCCAACATTAAATAGAAGATGCACCTCCCACATCAATGCCACAATGTGTGTCCTCTGCAACAAGGAATTGGAAACCCATGACAACCTTTTCTTCAAGTGCGATCTTGTCAACCTTTATGAACATTTCTACAATTACGTTGTGGGTTTCACATTCAGCCCTCTTCATGGTCTACTTTGATTTATTGGGCAACACACCATTGGAGAAGAAGATCAAACTTCTATAGTGTCACAACTTCAAAATTAGGCCTGGCATCACTTGTTTATTGCATCTGGAATGAACACAACAGAAGGATTTTTCAGAAAAAGTCTCTTCATGCAAACTCACTTTTACACCAAGCTCTGGAACCAGTTCGATGGAAATTGCACTCCATACCAACAATCGACACATCTAACCCTAGTAGAATTGCAGAGGAATAAGAGCTTCCATCTACTATGCTAACCACAAGACCACCGGCGAAACCTCCTAACAACAATGTTCGTGATTGAGGAGATCTTCTCCATGTGCCTCGCTGCAGTGTTTAACTCCACTGGTCTTCTTGGCTCTACGTTGGGCATAGTTGTTTGGCCTCATGTCACTTCCTTTTTTGGGATGTAATTGGGCTGTAATGTTTGTTTGGCTGTTAGTCTGTCTTAAAGGCTGTAAATTTGGCCGCATTGGTTAGCATTGGGCTAGCCTTTGGTTGGTTCTCCTTTTTATAAAATATGATCTCTCAAAAAAAAAAAAAAATACCATTTTTAAATAAATCATTGTTTTGAATAGTAATTGGAAGCATGTTGTAAGATTTTTGGAAGCAAAAACATGAAAACATATTTGGTATAAAATTGTTGGAAGTTTGAAAAATATATAATGATTCATTTAAAAATGTCATTTAAGAGTTTTTCATTAAAAAAAATAAAAAAAAAGTTTTGTTTATCACTGTAGTACTAAACGTTATAGTGCGAAAACATACAAAAATACAAATTTTCTGTTTCGATTTTTTACCACTATTCCTGAAACGTTTTAACACTATGCAAAAGAAAATACTTTTTACCAAAAATATTTTTTCCACACTATTCACTGCTACAAGGGACAACAAAAAAAGTTTAGAAGAATCTTAGTTCTCAACCTTTACCATGCTTTCTCCCTTAAAAAAAAAAAAAAAAAAAAAGCATAATTATATAAACATAACACTATTTTTATCTCAGCTTGTGATGTTTCATGCCTTCTCGACTCCATAACCATAACCTATGAAGTAGTGAGAGAAAGTGAGCATTATTGTCATTATATATTAAAAACGTAATAGTTAGAAATTCATATTTATTTTATAACTAATGAACTCTTAAGAATACTATTTGAATTTAAAAACATGTGCCACATTTACTGTTTGGAGTTACTGTATCATTACATTTATTTTTACATTCTATTTTGGTTGTTATTAATACAATTATTTTAATTTAATTCATTACTTTCAAATATATCACAATATATATATATATATACACACACATATACCCAATACTATAAAATGTATGTAGAATTTTTGTACATTTTCAAAATATTTAAAAATGAGATATTATTTAATTTAATCCAAATATATATATATATATATATACATTTGTTTAATTTTTGAAATAAGATATTGTTTAATTTATTCCAAAGGAAAAAAGGTTGTGTTAAAATACAACCTTCTCTCTACATTTTTAAAAAATGAAATTATTTAAATGGTGTAGGTGTAAAAAATATGTTAGCCCACGTGACCCACATAACTTGGTCAAATAGTCAAAGAATTATGCCACATCATCAACAATGACCACATAGTTTGGTCAAATAGTCAACAGACTACGCCACATCAGCAACGATGGCCCACAAATCAAATGGTCAACGGTCAAAGATACGTGCCATTTATCACGGACAGAAGATCGAAGACTAGAAGACTTGAGTTGGGAGCAGGACTCAGGATTACTTGGGATTCGAGAGGTACTTGGTTTGGTGGCTGAAGTCCAAGGCTCGTCGAGTTGATCCTCGACCTGCTTGTAGAGAGAGAAATATCATTTTGACTCCCAAAATTATTAACCTCATTAATTAATATAGCTTTATAATTATTTGAGATTTTTCTCTCTTTTAATTGTTATATTAATTCATATGTGATGTCATCCAATGACATCATCCGACCTCTCACCTGGCCTATATAAGGAATTGTTCCAAGGCCAAGAGGGGTAGAGCAAAAAGGGAAGAAAACACCTCCTAAGATTGAGAGCCCAAAGTGTCTCTCTTGGGTTGTCTTCACAACCTTTAAACATTTACCAAGGGAGGCAATGGTGTCTAGTACACTGCCATATTCTTTTTCTCTCTCTCTCTCAAGTTTGCTTGGGCTTCCACCTCTCCCAGTCCACCTCGAATTCTTTTGTGTTGTCTGGATCTTTCATATTTGTATATGATATCACCATTTATATGTATTTTATTATGTCACGAAAATGAACCCCCACAATTTGGCGACTTCACTCGGGATATCAGCACAAAGCCGATGGATTCAAGCGACCATTCTTTTACAATATACCTCTGAAACTTGAGTTTACTACCTCATTTCTGGTGAGCTCGTTCTATGCTTTGTTTATACTATCTACTGCTTTGATTACTACCTTTACTTGTTAATCACTTAACATGACTTCCCATTCTTCACACACAAATATATGTATATATATATATATATATACCATCTTTGTGACCTACAGTTGGTTTGATTCCAAGATTGATTCAAGTACTTTAGATTATCTTGACCAACAGTGCGTGAAGAATCAAGAGAACTTATGTTTCATGGCATCTCTATATCATTCATCATACAACCGCAAGCAATACATGCGTTCTTGCTATTAACCAGTCCCACTCTCACATTTGTTTATAAACTATTGCTTTAACACCCACGGTAATAAGGATTATCTACGCCTTATTACAAGATTATACAGCGTCATACATGGTTATATATATACATGATATTTGTATTTACCTCATCTGATCCTTTTATTCTCACTAATGATGCAATCTCGCATACAATCTCGCAAAAGAGTTGTTACTTTATGCCTAAGACTGTTTATTTTACTTGTGATCCCATCGAGGAGGCATTATCTTTTTCTTACTTAGCTACTTGCTCTGTCCATTTATTAAGTCTATTTACTGAATCTTTTTAGATACGCCAAATCTATCTTCAAAAGATATGTGATATTCATAAAAGAAAGGGTCTGTTAGCCTTTTCTGAACCTTTTAGACGCTTTCATCTTACTATTCTAGCCTATATTATTTAGACAACAGGTCTAAATGAACAAATATATATATATATATATTTTCTGACTGCTGTAAAATTTCACAAGCTTGAGCCCCACACCTTCATTTCACTTTACTTTGGAGATTGCATCACGCAAACATAGCAGCCAGCTACTATTGACTATGCTTCTAGCTATCTACTTTGGTCTATTCAATCAGATCATATCAACTTTTTCATGGACACAGAACTCAATACAACTAGCTTCTGACATCTCATATTTAAATGGTTATAGACCTTGAATTGCACGCCCTTTTTTAAAGTATGTATATATGTGGTGACGTGCTGCCAGCTCCATAACACGGTCTTGCACAGTAAACTTTAACTCAAGTCTCTCTTTATACTATTGTGTAATCCATAGCCTATGCTGTAAGACCCCGATACAAAATTAATTTCATTAGCATAATTTTATTTTGATTAGACATGATTTATTTAATATTTTATGTGGTGGTTTGTATTGTGAAGTTAATAGTTGGTGATAAAACTTATTAAGTTAGTGACAGTTAATGGTGACAAAAAAATAATAATAATAATAATAATAATAAAAATGAAATTATTGTTATTGGAAGTAACATGCGTACATGTGTGTGTGTGTGGTTGTGTGTGTGTGTGTTTGGTGATGTGGAAATGATTTCAAGGGTAAATAGATGTACCCATGAGGAGATAATACTATATATATATATATATATATATTCAAAGTTTGTGTGGAAGTTTCCACACTTTTTCTTGATCAGCTTGAAGTTTATATATATATATATATATATATATATATATATTATTATTATAGTAAGTGGAATTAAATGTGGAAATAAGGATGGCTTGACTAGTATGTGTAAATATATATATATCTTACTATATTAGAATTATGGTAAGGCTTAAGTTTTACCAAAAGAAACCATCTGCCAGCAAAACTCTTAAACACACCCACACTAGACACGTAGCATAAATACAATATTATGGTGGTATTGAAGTTTAGCTTGAAAACCTCTTTAGTCGGCTGGTGTAGAAAATGCATAAGATGGATTTTTTTTAAAAAAAAAAAAAAGATTAAAGAGAGAGAAAGACAAAGACGAAGTGGGGGGAGTGAGAGAGGAAGAGAGAGAAGCAGGCTGTGGGTTTCGGCAAAAGGAAAGCTGGGGAAAATTCTTGTCAACAGTTTTAAAGGTTGATAATTTGGTATTTTTGATTTCATATTAGAAGTTTCCATTTAATTCTGCAATAGTTGATTGAGTGAATTCAAGAATAGGTAAAGGGGTGTCTATTTGAATTATATATATTGAAAATTTGTTATTTAATCTTTTAGTACTTAATTCAATTAACTGTTGCAGCATATGTACCATCTATTTATAGTTTTTGACTTGAATCAAAGGCTGTTTTATGTGAATTAATACCATGATTGGTTTATTGAAATTTTGAAGTTAGTAATTAAAGATTTGTGGTTAGAAGTGTAGCTACAATGATGTGTAAAGTGTGGGATTTAACATAGTGGATTTTTTTTTATAATTATTTAATCTTTACATGAATAATTTGTTTGTAAGTGTTATATAAATTGTATGTAGTTCTTTACATATTTAACTTGATTCAAGTACAAAGTTATTAATATTAGTTGGATGGAATTGTGAAGCCGAGATTGCATATAAAGAGTGGTGATTACAATTTTAATTGTAATTGTATAGAAAAGTTGAGATTTATTTGAAAAGTGATGAATATTATTTAATTTTTTTTAGCATAGATTTCAATTATTTCACTCTGACTAATTTAATTTAGTTACTACCTGGTGTGGTGTGAATGAATACAATTAAAATTCCATTCGAATTATTTAAGTTGGATTTGGACCTATGCATTTATGATTAGGATTTTACCTACAATTTGGTATCAGACTTGAGATTTAGTATTGGCATTATAATTATGTGCAATTTTGTTCAGATAAGGAGAAGGAGCAAACAACTTCGGCAATCCAGAAGAATAAATAAATAATTGGAAAAGTAAC
>JAOTQH010009680.1:0-18690 GCA_025631255.1 Cornus kousa | reverse complement strand
AGTCTAAAACGGTAAAATAAGATAGATAAAGGTTCTAGAATACCTAAGCTTAACGGGTTTAAATGCGTACTTTTCAGCGCTCATCATCACCCACGAACCTCAGTATTGTGCTTATAAGGTCCAAAACCCCCAAAAAGCACTGTAATATTGCCTACCTTCCAACCCGGCTCACCTTTGACCAAATCGCTACGGTAGGGACCAACCGGTCAATTCCAAGGTTTGAATTTTTCCTTTGAAAATTAAAATCGACAAACAGATATAAAACCCTAGAAACCATTATAATATCGACTACGTTCTATTCCGAGGTCACTTTGACCTAATTTCCATTCCCAAGGGCAAAACAGATAAATCAGCACTATGCAGGATTTTCCAGTCTTCAGAAAAGGACAAAATGTGCCACATCAACTATGTGAGGTCAAAATTCCCAAAAAAAAAAAAAGACTCACAAATTCAAAAATGGCATGAAATTCCTATCTTAATTAAATCATTCCACAGCTCTGAGATGGTCTTGTTCATTCCTTTGATCATGTCAATAGCTTTGCCTAAGTTCTCTTGTGACCAGTCATGCTCTTTAGTAAATCTTTCAATCTGGTGTCCTGGAGAGTCATGCTCTAAATCTAGCCACTTGTGAGAGGGTAGATTTAGTTAAATCTGCTTGAAAACTATTATTATTATTATTTTATTTTAAATTCTCTAACTATAATTGTTCAATATTACAATTCTTTTGCACTTTGTGAATTTAGTGGGTGTCTCATACGTTAACGGCCTGCACAAGTAAAGTAGAATCTCTTTGAGCTAAAAACGTTTTTCCTTTTTCTTCTTGAGGTGACCATAGGCTAAGCATCGAGAATGTTTTTCAAACGAAAGTTATTTACTATTCCATCTGTCCCAGAAAAGATGTCCTGTTTGGGAAACCGTGACTCACAGGGGAACCATGACTCACATGTGAGTCACGATTTCCCAAACAATATATCTTTTCTGGGACAGAGGTAGTAATATTTATATTAATAAATTGGATGTTGAAAAAAAATTATTACGATAAATTATGAATGCCATTTGCACTTATGAATACGGTGAGAATAAAATTTGTAGAAAATTCAAACTATTGTGTGGAGGCGAGTAAACGCTTTTAAAGATTATTGAAGACTCACACGAGGTACAAAGAATCATGACAACTGTATCCCCGGAATTTAACCAAGAATACATTTCCAATCATAGTGTATTTGCACGATACACTATTAGATGCAACACTTAATCTCTTTTCACAATGCACAAGTATAAAAATTATGAAAGAAAACTTCCAAACTTTGAGTAGAATAAACTTGAGAATGATATGGGATATTTGATTCGTACTAGAATGAGGGAAGTAGGTCCTTACATAAACCTCTCAAGATGAACCTCATAAATGTATTCAAACCTCAAAATACAGGAATTAAGAAGATTATGTTATAAACCAATGAATTTGAATAATTACATTCATGTATCACACTAATCAAAATGTATCTCATAATTATGATGAAATGAATTTGAATGGTTCATCTAAAATTAAGTAAATCATATAGATTCAATGAGAATACTAAATTTGAGTATGAATAGTTATAAAAACATCTCCTTTGATAATGCATGAACAATTCAAATTTACATGTATATACATCTAAACACATTTAAAGCTTAATTACTCAAAGGGGTATGAATCAAAATAATTATACTTAAATTATATGTAAATATATTTTCAAAAATAATAAAGAAATATCTTGAAACATTTCCAACATTGGATAACAAAAGACTTCATTTAGCAACTTAGGCCTTAGATTGAACTTGTCTTGTCTTGGTTAAATCATTCCATACTATTGTTTGCAAGCCTAGCGACATGACACGGACCATTATACATTTACAGGAGTTTGTGGCCAAAAAAGTACCATTTTTTTATCCTTTCGAGGGCTTACCATGACACTAGATCAAAAATTGTTTATAACTCTGATACTAACTATAATGGGTTGAGTGCTATGTGGTCCAACCCAATAGTTTAAGTTATTAGGTGGTACTAACACCCAACCTATATATACTCAATAACTTTTCCATCAGGATTCAATGTGGGACAAGTTCCCCTTATAACAATTGTTTATCCTGCAATGCAAGCCACTCCCCTCCTCTAAACTTTCATTTATACAGAAAATCCGATATACTATTCAAATATATATATTTATATGCAGATACCTTTCTTTCATTTTTTGATCTTCTATAATGACAAAAAATTGATGTCTTTAGACCGAAAGTCACTATAATACGGATAAAATAGTTAATTAGATGTATATTAACAACACTTTAGCAAGTTTAGGGTAAGTAGGGATGTCAATGAGGCAAGTTAAAGACATAACACCCCTTCCCAAACCTGTCCCACCAATAAAAAAAATTTCCCAAGCCCAACTCAGAGGGGCCAAATGTACATATTTTTAAATGAAAAACAATTCAATTTATTAAAGATAAATTTTGTAAATTTTTTTGTAGTATACTCAAATAACAAACATATTGTTAAAATTTAAAATTATCATAAGAAATAAAAGAAAAAAGAAAAAAGAAAAATTATTGTTCGGCTCCTAAAAATCGTGGTCATTTCCAAATGCGGAAAGGAGGGTGAATGTCGGGTGCGCCAGGAACTGCTGTCGTTCCAAAGTGAGTATCCGAACAATTATCCAGTAGGAGGTTACGGGATCAGGCGATTATATGAAGGACTGGAATTACCACCTTCGAGGGTTCTTTTTGCCTTGAAAAATGACTTCTGGATTAATCTATGGCTAGTGGAAAGGAAAGCGGTATTGAAAGTGCAGGACTTCAAAGTAAGGTGCTGGAAAGTAAGAAAAATAAGTGCGGAACTTGAATTAAATATATTGAAAGTGCATTACATGAATGTAAAGTAATTGAAGTGTTGTATTGCTGTGTTATTTGAACAGGATTTGTAAACTAGCTCTAAATGCTCTATTTATAGAGCTTTTCCATGCATGCAGCAGCTTGATGTGGCTGCTCCAGTGATTTCCACGTGGCTTGGCTTGAAGCTGCTAAGTGTCCCATGATCTTCCAGGCTTCTCTAAATGTTAACAAGTGTAAAACCATATTCTCCCTTGATCTATAAATGATAAATAGTGGTCTTGGCAGTTGAATACATGTTTGTAAGCCTTCTCCCACGTTCTGGAACTGCACAGATGGAAAGGCAGCGGTTTCCAGCAGCAGTTGAGAACTTCCACTTGGAAAGTCCAGATCGTGCCATGTGTCCCATGTCTTCCTTAGTCTTCTCCCTCATGCGTGGTCTTCTCCTATATTTCAGACCATGATTCCACTAATTTAGCCCTGCCATCCATCATCTTTGACAACTTCCCTCAGTTAATGGAAATAATGGCATGAAACACTGCCACTTTCAACTGAAGTATATTGGTGAAGTATCCCACGTTCATTTCCTTCTGCAGAGTCCCTTTTCATGTATAATTCTATATATCATGCATGTATATAGAAGTTATTCTGAGACTGACGTTACCTTGGTTTTAGGTAACTTCTTTCAACCAGATTTTCCTTCTTTTCATGGCATCGTGGGTACGAATATATATATATATATATATATATATACATACATATATGTATATATATCCATAATTATAAATCATCCCCTTTTCTTCAGCACCTACGTTTCCTTAATTTTAGTAACCTCCCTCAACCAAACTTTCCTTTCTAGTTTTGGAATTCATGCGTCATGGCCCCAAGACTTCAGCGATTTTTCTCATCATGGGTAAGATATATATAAATATATATCCAGAAATACACATCATTGCCCACGATTTTCTGCCAACCAAGTTCCTTGGATTTTGGTAATTTCCCTTCTTGAGACTTTCCTTCTGGGTTTGGAGTTCATGGCGCCATGTACTCCCTAATTTCAGTGGCTTCTTCATCGTGGATTTAATCTGGTGCATAAATAAAGATATATATATATATATAGATAGAGAGAGAGAAACAAACTAGCCTCCACATTCGGCTTAATTTTAGCAACCGAATTTGACTTAGCTTGGACAATTTACAAGGTCTCCTAAAAAAAGAGAGAATTCAGCCCTACGCTCTGGTCTTGACATAATTGAAAACCTTCCTTCTATGATTCTTTGAAAACGCGATCTTTTCATGAACCTTCCAAAATACCAACTCTTAAAAGAATTGATCCACCGTGGTCAACACCGTGATAAGCTCAATAGAACTTGCCATGTGTGAAAAACAATTGGTTGGATGAACCTTGACTTTAGATAATTGCATGAGGTTGCATGTAAGTATAGTGTTTCCATGTAACAATTCATTCATTCCAAATAGAAAAATGTGGACCCTTCCTTTAAAGATAACAAGTCGACTCACCTCTTTCCTTTTAAAATAGAAAACCCCACATGGTAGGATGTACTGGCCCACTTGTTTTGATTTCAATTACTATGTAATATTACATAGCTTCTAATACTCCAAAATGACTTATTAGAGTTGCGATCCAACGTGGTAAGTTCCATTAGAACTCACCACATGTCGCCTTTTCATTGGGCCTAAAATAATGGCGTAAACAATTTTAACTAGAAAAATAATATTTATTTATTATTAATCAAGGTTCAGGACTTTGCGAATTCTAAACTCTTTTTCCAAACCCACCTCTAACCCAATTAAGATGATCCCAAACCTGTGCCAATAGGGCGAGGTAAATTAACATCCCTAGTTATAAGTTAAATACGTATTACATACCGTGAAGAATATGCACAGTTCCCAAAGGGGAAGCCCACATTGATAGTGGGCAGCACGGGAAACAACCATTATATATTTAACCCCAATGGACAAGCCCATCCCAACCCGAAGAGACTCAAATGGTATAAAACAAATAGCCCAATTAGTGACTACAAACAAAACTAAATTCTGACAGTTAGCGTCACATATCCGGTAACAAAGCCAATTGCAACGTCGAAGAACTGCATTTCCGATCAATCAGGTGGCCTCGGTGGTGGTCGAAGTGTGTACAGCTAAGAATTACTTATGCACCTAATGTGGTGGCGCTATAACTAGATGATTAGAAATTCCCAGGATCAATTGAGACATTATTAGTCACCAAAAGAAGTTTGGACAAGTTAATCTAGGGCACAACTAATTCTCTCAAACAAGGAATAACAAATAAATTTAATATGTTGGTGCAAACAATTCAAGAATCCTCCAAGAATCTAAAGAAATAAGCATACAACTACATTTTTTTCATTCTCTATATCAATCTATCTATTAGCTCAAAGAATAATTTTATACAATTGGCCACCCAATATCATGAATATTTTAGCCTCTTCCTGGTCCAGCCTGGACAAAAAAACTTATGGCAAACTCTGCATAAAAAGATAAATCTAAGCTGATAAAACAGCTGGTTTCTGTGTAGCCTCTTCACCTTGCAAGCTCTCATAATATTTGACTAGGACTTCCCATCCCCCAGGACACATAAAACCATCAGGAGGGTTCTCACCGTTTCTTGCATAAGTCCGCATCTGCAATCAATAAAATTACAAACAGAATATTAAAATAACAGTAAAACATATGTTCCTCAATATTTATGAAAAGATGTCCTTGGACTTCCAAGATTGCAAGTTACTCTCACTCTAATATTTTTTTGTTTCAATTATCTGAAATTTGAAATTAAAATTTGAAACCATTCAAGATGTTTTTAATCTTAAATAATTTCTAATTAAATAAAATTATAATATTCTTATCCCTATTGTGCTAAAACATAGGGGTTTCAAGTTATTCTAATTTTGCCAAAACATTGGATATACCGGAGAGCAAGGCCCAAAATAGATCTAGATTGATGGATAGATTTTTTTATTTTTATTTTCCTAAATGGATTGATGGATAGATTAACAATAACTGATTTTTAAATTATTACAATTAGAGTTTGAACGCAGCAATATTAATCAATTAAGTATAGATAGCAAAAATAAATAAATCAAGCAACCACTTTTATGTGGAAAACTCCAAGGAGAAAAAACAAGGGAGATAATCCGAGAACACTGAATCCACTATGATAAAGAAGATTACAACTAGTTTACAGTCCTCCAAACATAAGAACCCCTACTTACCTCCTCGACACAAATTTATCCATCAAACAATCGTCAAGTCTCTAGGCACACAATCCACTTGTCAACAGACTTCATTCACAAATCTATTTCTCACACCAGTAATTCAGTTTCAACCACTAGTCATCCAGGTTGTGTGTGGGGTGTAAAAAACATGGGTGTTGATAACGATGTAAAAGCTCCACAAGATGATCAACACTCAAAATAATAATTCCATCTCATGCAAGATGTAGATGATGAAAAACAAAAATATGATCTCTCTATATAAAATCTCTTAATAATGTGTGTAGAGATCTCTTTGTACATTTGTGTCTTTTTGAGGGACTATATTGTATAATGCTTTGTGTTTGTGCTGCAAAAATTATGTCCGTTCCAAGTGGAAGGTGCGGTCGTGCCACGATTCGCCAAGAATCCAATGGAAATGGAATAGTGCCAAACTATATTCCAAATCTGACCGTGAGAGGCTTGAGGTTCAGGCGATTGTGAAGAGCTTGGAATGACCGCTCTCACCGAGTTCTTCTTGTCTTTGTGGAAAAAGTCTTCGGAAATGGAGTGATAGAATGGAAACAGATGAAAATGTTTGGTAAAAGTGCTGCTGGAAGAATGCAATGAACTAAAATGAAGTCTGAATTTCATTAAACTAGGAACTGAAGTACAAGCGCTGAAAATTAAAGGAATTGAAATACATGTGCGGAAAATTAAAATGCTTGAAAAGTACAGATTACACTAGGAAAAAATTAAGTGCATGAATTGAAATGAAAAGTAGATGAAAATAGGAGTTGTTTGATTTGTGTGGAGATGCTTTTCAGTTAGTCCAAGTCTTCTATTTATAGCCAGTGGCAGTTCCATCTGCTCTTGACATGCTTCCATGTGGGATATCCAATTTGTGCCACGTGTCCCATGTCTCCCTTAGTCTTTTCAGAATGTTGACACATGTAAAGACATGCTCTCCCATGAATTGCAGCTTTGGATGAGTGGGTTTGGTGGTTAAATGCCAATTGAAGACTTCTAGCCACGTTTTAGAACTGCCAAGCAAAATGGTCCACGATCTTTTAACTGCAAGTAACTGCAGGTAACTGCTCCTCCATTAGCTGCCATATGTCCCATGACTTTTCAACTTGAAGGTAACTGTCTCCCTCTTTGCTGACACATGTCCCTATGCAGTTACTTATACCAAATGGCTTCCTCTGATTCGCTTCATGATTGCATCCTTATCTGCATATCGCCCTTCCAATTCGAAACGTTCACTCTTCCATTGGAATCAGCCACAACAACCTTTCCAACTGGAAATGGCCGATAGTTATGGTGTAAACATTGCCCCACAAATTTTATGTGCTAGATATTCTCGGAAGAATAGTAAGGCATATAAATTTTTTTTTTTTTTTTTTTTCCTAGTTGGTACTCACACATACTTGTCTCTTTTAAGACTTGAACTCCTGACCTCCCTTTGGAAGGTAAGAGGATGATAATGCTAGGCCACTGGCCCGTTGGTGGCATATAAAATTTTAGATTGAGTGAAAATTTGGTATGTGATATTCTGTTAGAGGAGAACAGGACAACTACAAATTTTCAGCCGGAATGTACCACTTGGCCGAAAACTTTAATCAACCTATTATCTAGGCCGAAAGTTGTAAAGAGGATTTGGATCCTTCTGTCCAATTTTGTTGTCCCCCGAGGCCTAGAGGTTTACAAGGAGGATGAATTTGTACATCTTATGACCAAATACACAGTTGATTGGCTATGTTTTGCCCCCCAAACACCACTAGAAGTGGGTTTGGGTTTACTAGAAGGTTGTTCCTCCATCAAGGTTTCTTTGGAGGGGGTTGTCCTTCAAACACCATTGGAAAGGCCATAGGTGACCTTGGTGGCATGATTGCAAATTGTTGAATGCTCATAAATAGAACATTCTGTTGGACCTGAGATGGAGGTGGCTGAACTAATGTTGGTGGAGGATACTGCACCTGCAATGGAAGTGGTCGAATTTCTATTGGTGGAAGGTTGTACACTTGAGGTTCCACTTCCACTTGAAGTGAACCTGAACTGGTGGGGTTGCATTGATGGTGGAATCGGTGCCGAAGGTGGTAGTCATTGTTAAGCTCGTGGACGGGTTTGTACATGTTGGTAGGACCTTTCTCATTTTGCTATTGCATTCCGAAAACATTCTAGGAGCTTTTCCTTGAGTTCTTGGAAATATTGCTTATGTTCTTCGGCAATAAATAGTTTGGGACTCATTGAAATTCTTCTTCTATCCTTTATCTCCAATTTCTTTAACCGGTGGTCCCACCGGGCGTGCCACTATGTTTGCGTTGCAAAAATTATATTCGTTCCAAGTGGAAGGTGGAAGGTGCAGGCGTGCCGGGATTTGCCAAGAATCCAATGGAAATGGAATAGCACTAAACTATATTCCAAATCTGGCTGTGAGAGGCTTGAGGCTCAGGCGATTGTGGAGAGCTTGGAATGACATCTGTCGTGGGGTTCTTTTTGCCTTTGTGGAAAAGGACTTTGGAAATGGAGTGATAGAATGGAAAAGGATGAAAATGTTTGGTAAAGGTGTTGCTAAAAGAATGAAATGAATTGAACTGAACTGAAAGTCTGAATTTCATTAAACTGGGAACTGAAGTACAAGTGTTAAAATTAAAGGAATTAAAATACATGTGCGGGAAATTAAAGTACTTGAAAAGTAAGGATTACACTAGGAAAAGATAAAAGTGCATGAATTGAAATGAAAAATAGATGAAAATAGGAGTTGTTTGATCTGTGTGTAGATGCTATTTATAGCCAGTGGCAGTTCCATCTACTGTTGAGATACTTTTATGTGGGACGTCCGATTTGTGCCACGTGTCCTATGTTTCCCTTAGTCTTTTTAGAATGTTGACACGTGTAAATACATGCACTCCCATGAATTACAGTTTTGGATGAGTGGGTTTGGTGGTTAAATGCCAATTGAAGGCTTTGAACCACGTTCTGGAACTACCAAGTGGAATGGACCACGATCTTCTAACTGCAAGTAACTGCAGGTAACTGCTCCTCCATTAGTTGCCATGTGTTCCATGACTTTTCAACTTATAGGTAACTGCTCCTTCATTATATGCTATGTGTCCCATGACTTTTCAACTTATTGGTAACTGTCTCCTTCTTTGCTGACACGTGTCCCTATGCAGTTACTTGTACCAAATGGCTTCCACTGATGAAGTCACGTATCACTTCATGATTGCATCCGTATCTGCATATCGCCCATCTAATTGGAAACATTCACCCTTCCATCGGAATTGACCACGACAACCTTTCTAGCTAGAAATAGCCGATAGTTATGGTGTAAACACTTTAGATCCAAAAGAGTTAGGATTTCTTAGTTAATCATAATAGAAAAACTTCGACCTTCTAGGATTCTAATTTAAAGAAGTTTCCAAAAAATATTTCCGCATGGTTCAATTGATCAACAGCTACTAAACAGTATTCAGTCATCAACACTTTGATCAAGTTGTTTTGCACTTCAATATAATTTTTTGGAAATTCTCGGCCAATCGATGCTTACTTTTTTGAACAAAATTCCATTATAAATGTATTTATTTCAAAAACATATTCATTCATCCAAAACAATGTTTTCATGAATCAAAACATATATGCATTGCAACATTATGCACTAAACAACAGTGCATGATTATGAACCCTAATCAATGATTTAGTTATTCAATTGGTGATTTAATTTTCTTTCCCTTTAATGTATCTTCAAATTCTGATTCTACTCGTAAACATAGGTACCACCACAAACTAACCAGCCAAACTAACTTTTGAAAATCTAATCCAAAACAAAAAATAAAATACAAACACTATATTTGGTAACCACATTTGACTAACATTAAGTTCTAATCCTTACAGTGTCTTTCGTGCGAATAACTCTAACCACCTTTGTCAGAGTTGGGAATCTTAACATCAATAAAAAATGTAAACGTCCTTTTACCATTTTACCATCAATGTTACTATATAAAAATTACCAATAGCAATAAAAATTAAATTACAAATGTTTCCTCAACCAACAAATTTATTTCCTATGTCTTTCTCTTCCTCTCTGAAATTTCAATTGGAATTATATAAAACACCAATAGTCTGTTTCTATCACTAAACCGACGCCACCCCACACCATCACCTCTCTCTCTCTCTCTCTCTCTCTCTCTCTCTCTCTCTCGTGTCTTTCTTTCTCTCACTCTCTCTCTCTCTCTCTGTGCGTGTTGTTGTCCCCATTGCTCTCTCTCTCACCACCATCCCTGTCCTCGCCATCACTAGCCCTAGCAGAATCGGTAGATTTTTTGTGGTAGGATAGAGATTCAAAGGATGAGAAATCCCACACGCGGAGAAAGACATTTTAGGTTAGTGTAGGGTGTGTTTTGGGTTTGGGTCAAGCCCATAATAGCCCACTTGCAAGACCCAAGTCTTCTGACTCATTGGACAAGATTTAAACCTCAGGTTGGTCCAACCCATGGGTAGCCTTGGTGTTTAGTACTGCATGAATAAATAATATAGAAAAAAAGGATTTCAACATATAAAAGTAAAAAATTAATAATAATAAGGGTAAATTACATTGACACCCCCTGAGGTTTACCTTAATTACATGTTGGTTATGCTTGCGAAAACCAACGCTGCTACCAAAGAATGGAATAAAAGGAAAGGCCACATTCTGCTCAATTACAGCAGGCTAGACTGGAGTTACAGGAGGTTCAACTCCAACTTCTCAAGGATCCTTTGAATCCAGGTCTGATATCTAAGGAGAGGGGGAAGCTTGTTTGAATTTACAGCATACTAGTGCTCTGGAGGAAGTGCTACGGACCCAGAAATCTAGACTTGCATGGCTGAAGAAAGGGGATAAATGCTCATCCTTTTTCCATAAAATGGTCAAACAAAGAAGATGTAACAATCCCATCACAAGTTTGCAGAATACTGATGGCGCAGTGTCTGAAGATCCCAATGTTATAAAGGACTGGTTAGTGAACTACTATGAAAAATTATTCTCTGCTTCTAGTATCACTGATAAGTCTGATAGTAACACAATTAGCCCTAGAAGAGTTCTTTCTGAAGTGAACAGTATGAAACTTGAATGTGCTATTAGTGCGGATGAAGTGAGGAATGTGGTGATGGCTTTTAATCCTGTCAAGGCTCCAGGTCCAGATGGATTCCCAGCCAGGTTCTATCAAAGATATTGGAGTATTGTGGGAAAAGAGGTTGTGGCTGCAGTTCTACACTTTTTTGAGTCTGGTTCTATTCCAATGGGAGTTAAATCAACTTTTCTGGCACTGATTCCAAAGAGTAAGACAAAATAGAGAATTATAGACCTATTTCATTGTGTAATCTTGTCTACAATATCATTTCAAAAAATTTGGCCAATAGGTTAAGCTCTATTCTCCCAAACATTGTTGGATTGGAGCAATCTGCATTTGTCAAGGGAAGAAGAATTCATGATAACATTATTTTGGTTACAGATCCGGTGAATAAATTTGGTCATAAGAGGGGAGATCCTTCCATGGCATTGAAAGTAGACCTGAAGATAGCATATGACTCTGTTGATTGGAGGTTTCTTGAAAAGATTTTAAAAAGGGATAAAACTACAGGATCACAACATTATTAAGATTCATGATTTTCCTGATGATATTCAAGATAAAAAACAGCTTCAAAGCTTTTTAGGAATCCTGAATTATGGCCGCACCTTTATTAAAGGATTGTCTCAAAAGGAACTCCCTTTAATAAAGAAGTTACAAAAAGACAGTTTTTGAATGGACCGACGAAGACAAAAAAGTAGTCCAATAGATCAAACGTGATCTCGTCCATATTCCTAAAGTTTATTTTCCCCAAAATGGCGATAACCATATTCTCGAAACTAATGCCTCAAATTTCTGTTGGGGTTGTGTTTTAAAAGCTATTCCATTAGATAAATGGAATGAGCATATTTTTCAAAATCATCAAATTAGAGCTCAAAATACTCCTTTCTCAAAAAAGCTTCAAAAAGAAGAGTTGATTTGTGGATATAATTCTGGAAAATTTAAACCAAATGAACAGAATTATATTATCTATGAAAAAGAACTTCTGGCAATTAAACTGGCAATAAAACGTTTTCATATTTATCTTGCCCCAGAAGATTTCATTATTCGTACTGATAACCAAGCAGTAAAAGATTTCCTTATAAATAAAAAGAATTGCTTAGAAGGAAGACGATTAAAATGGTATAATGTTATTGCCCAATATTCTTTTGAAATAGAACATATTAAAGGAACTAACAATTTTCTTGCAGATTTTCTTAGCCGGAATTATACTGAGATATCTAACAAAGATATTTCTGTATATGCAGATGACTGAACGAGGTAAACAACCTCCTGCCGACAAAGATGGTTGGGTAACAATTGCGAAAAAGGCAACTACCAAACCAACTCCATCACAACCAAACAAATGGTTTGTAGTTTTTGCTGGTCACCAACCAGGAATCTATTTAGAATGGGTTGACTGTCATAGACAGTTAAGACACTTTTCTGGATCATGTTTCAAAGCTTATGACACACTCATAGAAGCTCAACAAGTTTTCTATGCCGTGGGTAAAGCTTCACAACACATGTTTTCAACACTGCAGGAACAAGAAGTAACCAACTTCTATAATCCTGGTCTTCCATCCACTTTTTACAATGAAATTAATGGTGTATGGAAAATGCATAAAATAGGATGCAATAAGAAATTCAGGCAACACCTGAGTATGCTTACAGCACTGGTAGCTGAACAAACGGCTATGACTAATGAGCTTAAAAAGTTTTGCATTCAAATCTGTCTCACAATTGATTGGGAAAAAGATTTTTGTTTAACTCACATAAATTGTTTTCTTAAGCTTGCCCAAATGGTTGGAGAACAAGATTTTCCAAAAAATACGTTTGCAAAAATCAATCGTATATGTCTCCTTGAAAAAGCAAGGAACATATTTCCTCCTGATATTTTTCGGATGATCGTTGCCAAGACAATAGATCATTCTACCACAATAAAAAACTTTTTTATTGAAAATCATGAAGAAATAAACAATTTCGACATGATTTATAATGGGAAACATATTCCAAAACTGACTCTTTTCATTGTACCCGGTTTTCCCTGGTCAATGGAACCTGTCGATTGGGGGGTAGTTAAGAAAATTACTTTCTCATCTTATGACTGCCTATCCTGGAATGCCTTTCCAGCAATGATCGAAGCCATGATCTATAAAACTAATTCTCACTGGAGATACAGTCGAAACATGACGTTCTGGATTTCTAGTACCATTGGCTGGAGAGATACAACTCGATTTTTCCAACCTTTTCAGATTTGGTTCCTCAAGACCACTGAAGAATCAGAATTAGAGCACAATCAACTTCTGAATTCTGCAGAAATTGCCCACAAGGTAGATCCCTATTATCTTGCAGTTCATGGTCTTCTCCACTTACAAGACAAAGCTCGCAGGATCCTAGACGGAACTTTCACCAACTATAATCAAATGGAATATTGTTGTGACAGCCGCAGACTGTTCGTCACCTCTCTGACTATGTATTATCTAGAATATTCAGAACAGCACATCCTTACCGCCAAAGAATTTCTAAAAGAAATTGTGGCCAATTCAATTGAGCTGCTCGATATCATCCGCACCGGGAAACACGATATTGATCTTGACTGGGAACTCACTGATGCTCAATCACTAGCAAGCACCCCTCCTCTTGATGAGAATGAACTCCATAATCTCATCAATGCAATGGACGGATAAAGATACTGACTTTCTCCTGTACGACTGCACAACAATTCAGCACACGACAAGAAGTCATTATCATCTTTACTATTCACCAACAGTGAAAGTAGCCGACAAACTATTCATCAACAATGAAAGTTGTCGACAACACTTTTCAGAACAGTAAAAAGCAGATTCCTCCTTATCCTCTGCACTGTTCTTCTACTTTTCTTTTCTATTTAAACTGAAGCTGTCTTAAGCATTCGGTAGATTATGTTCTATCTTATGTTTTATGTAACTCTCTCTCCCTTGTAAAACATTCTCAGTTTTTATATTTCTTTGTTTCCGCACTTGTTTGTAATTGGTATCAGAGCACGACTACGAGCTTGGACACCATAGTATTGTATTGTAAGTTTCTACTTTCAGTATTACTACTACAGTTTTATATTGTTCCTTGTTTACTGTTATAAATCTCATATGCTTGATCTCTATTTAAAGCCCATATTTCCTGTTAATGTTTTATATGTCTGTGTGACTGTTTTACAAGCTTTTAAAGGAATCTTTGGTTTTAGGCACCTTAACAGAAATCAAGAGGTCTTAAAAACCAGTAACTGTTTCTCATGGAACAATCTATCTCTGTAGTATATAACTGTAATATAGTAGGAAAAAATTTTGATAATTATGCACACGAACCACACTTCGATGTGACAGAATCTGTCAATCTACCCATGATTGGTGTAAGTATGAATTTTATGATAGATATGGTCCATGATTGGAAAACCCAATTTCAACAGGACCTTCTCTCTTCTTATACCAAAATAGAAGGATCAGTGGATGATCTCTAACAAGGCTTAACAACCTTAAATGATAAAATGGATTTATACGCACAGCTTATTCAAATGTCTAATAATTAGGATAATCAGGATCTAAAAGAACAGATTACCAAGATGACTATTGACTTAGAAAAACTAAAAAAGGCAAAGTACAGAAAAGATGAAATCCTTATTGCTCCTTCACAAGGAAAGAAAATGAAATACACCTATGTCAATGGTATTCTTAACTTTAAAGGCTATAAACCTTATAGTCTTTGTGTCCTTATTGATACTGGCGCAACCACTAGCTGCTACCGATACAATGCCATTCGAGCAGACAAATGGCGACAAATGAAACATCCCATTAGGGTACAAGGTATTGATGCGGAAGCACCGCATACTGTCATTCAATTCAAAGCCAAAGATATTGCTATTTGGCTAAATGACCAAAAATTTATCATTCCTAAAATACTATGCTTTCCATTTATGCATGGTGATTTTATTTTAGTATATAATTTGATTTACACCTATCTTCCTTTACAGTTAAAAGAAAAAATAATTTCTTTAACTCTAAAAGATAATACAGTTGTTAAAATTCCTATTCAAGAAAATTTAGCTTCTGTATGTGATAGTAATTTCTCACCACCCAAGAGAGATAATACGGATGTATTTGTCCTAAATGAAACACATTGGCTCTATTATATTCTAAGACAGAATTTCTTTGAAAATCCTTTAAATCTGTGGAAAAGAAGTCCTCGTTTTTGCAGGTTACAGTTAAAGGATATCAATGTCATCATTCAGGTAAAACCCATGATTTATCTCAAAAAAGATATAATCGAATTTCATGATCAACTTAAAAAGGATTGGCTACTGTCCTTGTGATACCCCCAGATTTCTGGATGCGGGTTGGCCTACCCCACGCCCGAAAGCCCGAGGATATCAGAAACAAATGGTAATAATCAAACATAGAATACAAAATAGATAAAAAGAATAAATAATTGATTGAAAGAAATTAAAATGATAGTCCACTAATAATCCTCAAAATAAATGTCATTACTAAATTCTTCTGTTACAAGTAATCATCCAACTTATATAACTCGAGAATCCATACTATATGGACCTATAATAGCCCAAAAGAAAGTAAAGTACGGAAATGAAATCCAAAACTAAAACATGGAAGGAAATCCTACATAGTCGGAGGAGTGAGTGTCTGTCTCTGCTCGGCACGATCAAGCTCTTAGCCTGGAACTGACAAACACCTGAAAAATATGAGTGGATTAGGCCCACGAGCAAGTTCTACTCCACTACAATCCATACAAAAACCCAATACGCATATATATCCTAGATATCTCAGGAATAACTAAAATAGTCCATATATATATAAGTACACATTGTAGAACGCTCACTAGTCCATAGGTATATCTCAGCCTAAGTAGAAGGTAACATGCAAATCGCACGTAACTTGGTCATATATACCTAGACCTACCAGGGAACATCAACTATGTCAGCTATCCACCCTAGGCGATATACGCACCCTAACCATGATCTGAGACTCAAGCTCATATCATGGTACCATAATGATATATATATATAATTCGTTCAAGGTATGTCATTCAAATGTCTATTGACCTAACATATAAAATAAGTAGAACTTAACTTTTATAGTTAATCCATCTTATTTCAAAATAAGTAGGACTTAGTGGTTTGAACTAATCCATCCCTAATATGTCACCGTCCCATACTGGTGCATATACATATATATAAGTAGGACTAAACTTTTATAGTTAATCCAACTTATTTCAAAATAGGTAAGACTTAGTGTTTGGAACTAATCTGTCCCTAGTATGCCACTGTCCCATACCGGTGCATATAATTCACAAAATCAAATGATTGATGCAGTAAATAATAAATTTAATCATCAACCATACTCCAACACAAACATCAACAAATTCTAACATGTATATGACCATAATATGCATCCAATGCAAGATTTAAAATCATGCTCCAGACCTTTAAATTGCTAGATTATTGCTAAGCATTTAAATTCTCCAGACAGTCCAATAATTGACGAAATTTATAATAAATTAAAACATCAATTAATTCAACTTAAGCATAATTATTTTCAACTAATTATCTACACATATAACACAGCTGAGACATGATTAAACGCTATTAAATCATGTAAAGAAACAACTGCTAAAATTTCAGGAAGCAATTAAATCATTATTCGGTACTCAATATGCAAGTTTTCTATTTCACTTCTTGTTGTTCCATTCCTTGATATATTAATGTACTAATGCTTCTAAGTAATTTTATATGACTGGAAAAATTATTTAGACCATTAATCAAAGTTTAAATAACTTAAGAATACCTCAGTCGGCCAAATAGAACCCTAAAAATTAGTTTCTTCAATTTTTCGGGGCGAGAGCAAGCTCCAAACTTTAAAAGCCTGCTCTACTCTCTTGGAGCCAGCTCTAAGGTGTTGAGAGCTGGCTCCCTCCATATGGGAGCCGGCTCTCTTCATGTGGGAGCTGGCTCCCTCTCTTAGAGAGCCAGCTCTCTCCCTTTGAGAGCCGTATTCTTCCTACCGTTCATCTTCTTCGCCTCCGGCGAAATTCAAAGCCCTCTGTATTGTGTTTATTAATATTCTTAGGATTCAATCTCTGTCCCAAATTAATTATAAGAAGGTGTCATGCATCATCGACATGAATTGAAACAAGTTTAAAATCAATAAACATAAGATTTAATTATGAACATCAAGCAAACATAATACAGATATATCCCATGTAGTTAAATACAATTCAAGCATGCTTAGAAGATATATTTTAACCTTAATTTAAACCCTAGAGTCTACCTAGGCATGCATAGAATATAGGTTTAAGGGAAGGAGTTAGAATAAGAACTTGCCTTCGGTTTCAGCTTTAAAACCTTAAACCATCATCTCTGAATTTTTTGACGATTTCTAATTGCTTTTACTGCCCTCTGTTGCTCCTAGTTTAACCCACGAGCATGTGTCAATTACTCCTCCTTGGTTCAACCCTTGACCCTAACCAAACACTAATTTTTCTCTCTTTGTTCTCTCTCGAACCACCCTGTTCTTTCTCTCTGCCTCCACTGTTCATGCATAGGATTCTAAAACCCTTACAGACTTAAACTATTATATTTATAGACCAACTTAAGTTAACCTAATTCCAATTACTTAGGGAATGAAAAGAAAAGAAAAGCACAAGTTGGCTAACTAGTGAACCCACAAAACCCTAATATGATATACTACATTTTACCAAAACTGATCCTAATTAATCAACGAATAAAGAAAAACAAATAATTAAATTGCCACATAAGAATACAATTTCCACTTAAGCATACATTAAACAATTAAAACAAATCATTTAATTAAAGAAAAACAAATACTTAATTTAAACAAAATAGTTAAACACATAATTCAATTAAAACAAATTAAACAATTATTAAATTAAACACATACCATGAAGCCACATAAACACATAGCCACATAAGCACCGAAAATACAATAAAATAAAATCATTAAATTCCAATTATATCCTTTTTAAAATTAGAAGTATTACATTCTTCCACCCTACCAAAAGGAATTCCATCCTCGGAATTCACGAAACTCTGAATTATTGTTGTTAAAATTCATTTCCGTTCTGTTGTGGATTATGCCTCTGTGTAAGGGCTCCACTGAATTTTAGATCCTTATAGAAAATTTGTAGGACCGATATGTAGGAAATACAAAAATTATTCTACACGTAGGTTGTATTTAATAACTACTCATCCTTACCCAATTTTCATACAAGTGTACAAATCCATATTCCTCCAAGTTCCATAGCATAGATTCATAAAACTTTTATGCACCCAACACTAACGTTTTGATGACATTAAATTATAGGATATTACCTCCAATTATAAATAAAATCCGTGAAAAGTCAATTTAATATGTAAAATTGACCTTCCTCCAAATAACATATTTCTTCCTATATGGAAAACATCCCAAACAACCTTTTCCTGATAGAAAACTCTAGTG